>PVHY01011134.1:0-49138 GCA_004024945.1 Uropsilus gracilis | reverse complement strand
CCTTGATTTCTAGGTCTTTCTGCTCTTTCTGCCTCCACTGGCTGCCAACTCTTGCCGATAGAGTATTTCAGCTATGGTGGGACTGACTGTGGAAAAGCAGAAATACCACCCCTCCCAGTGCAAATACACATCCTGAATGGAAGTCACCTACCCTTGCCCTCTCTTATGCTTTCCTGTGTATACTTCATCCAAGGGCCCAGGACTTCGCTCTGAAGGCAGAAGGGAGAACAGAATCCAAAGGAAGAACATATTATACTTTCCAGTTCCAGGATTGTAACCAGTGGGAACTTTGACAATAAAGAATGACCTTCAGTGGTCATTGTAGCCATCAGTGGTATTATAATGGCTGAAAGGGTTGACAGGCATTTTCTGAGCATCATGATCCTAGATCAAGCTAAACAGAGCACAGGAAACACAGTGGCCCTTTTTAAAAAATAAGAATGAATTTAATGTATACCAGGTGAGGTAGAGGGTTGTGGGGAGATACAGGGGTTCATCACCCAGTGAAATATTTATGAGTGGGGCCCTAAATTTCTGAGGGTGATGGCAAAATGGTCATTTCTAGCATCCATTCCTCCCTCCATACCCACCTTACAAGTAAAACTGCAGCAAGCACAGGACACAAGCACAGGACACAGCAAGCACAGGTGAATATTTATCAGCAAGCTCCCCTGCCATTTGGAAACTGGGGTTGGTGTTAAACATGCCTCCCCCAACCCCCAAAGGCAAACAGCATGGGAGGAAAAGCCAGAAGCCAGCCCAGAGGCTGAGAGAGCAGAGGTCTTCTGGGCAGCAGGGTCAGAGGGCATGGCCAGGGGAGGGGTCAGCTTTGTTTCCACTCTGTGTTGGTGAAAGCCAAACCTTTATGGAACTTTTCTAGCTGCATTTTGAGCTATTTAGCTTCAAAAACAAAAGATTTATTTTTCCCCCTTCTCCTTTTGGGTTTTGTCCTCGGCTGACAGCAGTGACATATGCTGGTCTGGAGGCTGTTAAGGCCAGACCAGGCTCTACCCCATCCTGAGGAAAAGAAAAGATAGGATCTTAATTAAAAGAGAACCCAATGTGCGTCAAGCCAGCACAAACATTCCCACTATCCACCGTTGCTTCTCTGATCTTTTTAATAGAGAAAGGAACAGCGCTGGCATGGGGCGCAGTGCCATTCATAATACACGGTGTTTGCACAACCTGTTACATTTTATGAAGAACTTCCACAGCTATAGTATTTGGTATAGCCTTTGCGTCTATTCTGTGAGATGGTGCTTACAGTTTCCTAGGACAGATGAGACCCTGAGGCTTCTAAGCAACGTCTCCAGGGTCTAAGAGCTTCTGAAGGGGCCGGATGAGTGAGCACGCCAACTCCAGTTTCTAAACCCAGGGATCTTCCCAATAGATTTACCAGGTGATGTGATGTAACATCTCTGGAGGGGTCTTATTTCCCAAATCTAGAAAAGAAGGCTATTTTATAGATTTCACTCAGGTCCTTTAAATTGTTCCCTTACTTTGGTCCTTCACAGGGAAAAGTCAACCAAAGGGATGTCGGGAAGATGACAATATTATGGGAAACTATCAAGTTGCCTATCTCAGTGATTTCTGGGGCTCCAGCATGGTGACTTACATGGGTTTTGTTTGCATGCTGTTCTCAAACTCTAATCAGAATATCACAGAACCAATCTATCTCCACAGGGAGTTTCTGGCATTTGGGATGAAGAAGCAACTTCTAGTATTGCCATGGGTTAAAAAACACATGGATTATTTTGGTACAAGATGCAGTCCTGCTCTCACCATCATGACATTGTCGCTAGGCAGGTATCCTTGAAGTATACTGCTGGCTTCCAGACATGGCCAGTGCTTGAGCAGCATACTCAGCAGGGTTTGGGGGCATATTTGTCATTAGGCTGTTCGTGAGCCACCAATGGCATAGGGCCAGGGGCTGCCTAGGCACAGAGCACCTTCCTCTAGTCCTTTGGTAGAAAGCAACATCTCCATTTCCGTAACTCAGATGAAAGGACCCTGGTGACCTTTTGGTGGCCTTCAGTTTGTCTACTGGGAGTCCTGGTCCAGCTGCTATGACACTGGCACCTGTGGATGTAGGAGAGGCATTGTGGCCTTGACATTGTCCTCTCCTGAAGAGGACATCTGGTGGAGAAACAGGAGTGAAGTCCTCTGGTCTGTGAAAACCAGATGCCCTTGTTTGGTAGGGAAGCGAGCCCTTTGGTATTGGACTCAACACCTCTCCCTCCCTCGTGACTGTTTCTGGCCATCTGAAACTCATGGGCAGGAGGGAACCAACCCTCCTTGACAGTTACTTCATGTCTCTAGATTCAATCTGGGGAGGGCGTGACATCATAGGAAAGGATGCCAGAGGTGAGCACTGTGGGAAAGTTTATTTTTTCTACCCTTTTCAAGTCACTATTTCTGTCATAACAATGATGAGGCAAAGGATAACAGAGATGTTGTGGAATTCAGGGGAACAGTTTGGGCTCTGGCATTAGACTCCCTGGGGCCAAATCCTAGCTCTTCCATGCTGGGATCTTGGCAAGTTATTTTTACCTCCATGCGCCTGCTTCCCTATCTATAAAGTTAGGATAATAATAGTGGCTCTCACGTGGGTAGTTGAGGGGATCCAGCTAATTGGTCACCCTGGCTCACAGCACAGAATGGCCAACTAGCTTGTACTCGTTCTTACTGCCTAGCTTCTACGTTGAGTGTTTCCCTCCTCTCTGACTCCTCATCAGACCCACCTACCCTTCTATGGCTGCAGAATATTGAAGAATGGATCTGTGCTTTGCTTTTTCATTTGTCTTCAGAAATGTGGGACAGTTTAGCAAACTTAAAAAAATTATGCAGATGGTTATGCAATCTCCTGTAACTCCCTTCCTGCTGCTGGAGGAAGAGAGGGCATGTGTGTGCCTCTGGCCTGGTCCTCTTTGGGTTCACTGTCAGAACCTGAAGCTCTAAGATACATGTGGTGCATTCTGGGTTGCTCACTGTGCAGGCACCAGGTGGAAGAACTCTCAGCAGCTCAGGGAAGCCAAACTTCAGTCTACCCTGCAGGGAACAGCCAAGGTTGGAAATGCATTAGTATTTCCCTCTGTCTTCTGGAGAGGAATATAAGAGGACCCAGAAGTCAACTAGAACAAAGTGCGAGGAAGAATTTCCTCTCTCTGGATTCTCAGAGCGATCGGGGACCCTAAAAGGGGAAAGAGCCTTTGTCAGAGAGGAAGATGTGAGAGTCATAGCTGAGCGTGAGCCTGGGGGGAAGTCCCAGAGTGGAGTATGGTCATTAGTAAGGACCTGTGTCCCGCCCAGTGTTCTGTTTGGGGGGCTGTTTATGTGGGAGATGAGGGCTGGTGTTCTCTCCACTCATGGTAAATACAACCACACTGTCTCTTGCTGTCAGGCAGTTGGGACAACAAATTAAAGATTCTTCTGGTTAAATGAGTGGTTCGGGTTGATAATATGACTATAATTAACACTTTCGCGAATGTCTTTTTCCTTTCTAAGGACCCAAGTTGGAGAAAATGAGTTTTTGGGTAGAAAATTACTTAGAGAACAAAGGGCACTGATTTATTTCTGGGTTGGGACGATTCCCCTCACTTGATTTTTCACTGGGCGTCTCTCACTGTCCTGTTCCTTTCCCATTGCTGCCCCATTTTCAGCAATAGTGAGACACATGAACCATGACTGCTACTACCATTACCCTGTATAGGGCACTGCATATCAGGCGCTCACATGGACGTGTTCTAGTTATTAGCTAGGTTCAGTCTAATCTTCTAATACAGACTTTGTTATTACTTTACAGACAAGGAAACTGAAGTTCAGAGACGTGAACTCTTGCCTAGTTCTACAACAGGTGCACAGATGAGCATAGACTCACGGTCTCTCTAACTCCATGGTCCTGCCTCCTCCTCCCATCTGCCACGCCAGTCTTACACCACATTCTGGGCTGAGTGCTTCTGGCTGGGGACTCTCCTGGAGAAAAGGTCAAGAGGGAGGGTATATTGCAACCATTCTCCACCAGTTGTCAAGGCAAGCATCTGGCTCACCAGTCTGCATAGGTTCTTTATTGGGTCTAGCAGTTACACAGACACACCAGGGAAGGCAGGGAAGGGCGAGGGCCAAGGAGCTGGTGTCAGGGGTAGGGGGTGACTGGGAAGCATGTGAGCCCACCAATGTTCCAGAAATCTTCAACTCTTTCTCTGGGTGCTCTCTCTCTCTCTCTCTCTCTCTCTCTCTCTCTCTCTCTCTCTCTCTCTCTCTCTCTCTCCCCCTCTCCCTCTCTCTCTCTCTCATTTTCTCATGTTCTCTGTACCCCTTTATCCCCTCTCTCTTAGGCCCAAGTGTGCACATTTATACGTATGCATGCCCACTGTAATGCACAATCATGGGCAAGATGAAATACCACAGGTACCAGCTATGCAGGCCAATGGAGGAAAAAACCTGACCACCTCCATTTACCTGCAGGGTGTATGCGGGGGGTTGTGTGTGACAAGAAGAGAGCATGACTCTGCCTCATACTAGGCTGCTCACTTTTGACTGGGGACTTCACTCCTGACTATGTCCTGACAGTTGCTACTCACAGTACCATGCCTCACCTGAACTGGAGGAGATGGAATGGCTGATTTTCTGTCTCTTTCTTCTCTGGCTTTAGTGTAGTGCTGGGCCTGGTGGCCAGCTCAGTGCTAGCAATGGAGAAAAGGACCTAGGAGGCAGGACTTAAGGTACAAGCAGCTCAGCATGAACTGACAGGTACAAAGGCTTTGCATTTGGGTGACACTCTGCATATGAGTATCTGAAGAATTTGCTCAGCTTTGGTTTGTACAGCCTCCAGACAGACATGTGCTTTTTATCTTTTGTCACAGTACTAAATGGTAGTGATACAAAATAGCTAATGCTTAGGCTAATGCTTATGCATTAGGCACTTTTAATTGTCCCACATTTGTTGTCTAATTTAATCCTTGTAACAACCCTAAAAAGTAGCTATTTTTATTATTCCCACTTTATAAATATGCCGGAGACAGAGATATTCAGCCACTTATCCAAGCTAGCACAGTTAGGAGTCTGAGGCAGGCTTTAAACACCAGCAGAGCTTTAGTGCCCTTAATTCTAGACCACCTGGCACCATCTTACAGGCACCTTACTCCTCTTCCCAGGAGCTGCAGCTGCACTTGCCTCTTTCAGATTCTGAGGTTGTTGAGGCTGCTGAGGTAATGAAGACTCAGCTGGGTTTTTGAGACCAGAATTCCGATCTAGTGCTAAGCTGGCTGGTCGCCTATGTTTGCAAAAGCATTTTCTATCGAAAGACTAAGGCAGATGGTCCAGTTGAACCCAGGAGGAAGACAAAGGAGGTAGAAGGTGATGTCTTTCCCTGCTGAATTGGGGAGAGTCATCTATCTCACCAGGAATCAAAAAAAAATTTTTTTTTTGCATTCTGAATGTTGAAAGAAAAGACTTATTAGTAATGAAGCGTTTTCCTTTTTCTTAAAAAAAAAACTCTCTTTGTCTCTTTGTGCTTTTCTATACCACTTAGATGTGTTTTCAGAAAACCTTAGTTAAATCAGTGCAATCCTAGAGTGTTAGGGGACGAATGTAACATTAAGTGGACTGGCTATTTGATTATTTGGCAATTCTCTGGGTTAGGGGGGATCTTAAGACAAGGCCCTGTGAGGATCTCAGAGGAAGAGTCAATGGGAGGTTATTTGAGAGGAAAGGAGTAAAGGAACGATATCTAGTGAGATTATGCTAGCCTGGAAAGAGTTGGAAAAAACAGACCAACATTTTTAACTGCTGAGGAATTCACACTGAGCTCAGACAAGACAATGGGTTTGTTTCCAGGTGCCCTGTGGTGTGGGTTGGGGTGGGGTGATGGAACATGCTTTTGGCTCCAAGAATTTTCCTTGACTAGAAAGTGGATTTCTTGGCAGAACTAGGACCTGGCTAGCTTCAGATTCCTTAAGGAAGAAATTCCTTAAGAAATCCCCTGGGGCTCACACAAAGAAGTCTGCTTCAGTGGGAATTAGGGAGAGCTTAACTCTCTAGGTCTGTGGGGCACCCTGACACCTCACCTTTAAGCTAGCTCTTTGCTGCTTCCTCAGGGCAACAGGTGGTGGGGGCCTGAGGAATCCCGGTGACTTAAGACACAGTCCAGTATCCAATTTGAGGCCTTTGCTGAAGTATTTAGAGCGAAAGAACTCAGAAACAGCTTTAGAAGAAAATAAAAATGAACAAATTCCCCAAAGAAAGAATCGAGAAGATCTGGATAGGGAATAAACTATTTAATAAGCTAATTCTTATTTAATTATTTATTTGTTTTGTTTTTAAATTTTTTGATTGATTACATATATATATATATATATATTTTACATCATTGTATATCCCGAGGTTCTCCCACCACCTTGTCTCCTGTGAACTGCCATCACTGCCATCCCAATCTCCCATGTCCATCCCCTCCCACCTCTGCCCACCTCCCCTTCCCTTGCTTTATGCTTTAGTGAACTAGATTTTTAAGAGGAGTTGGGGATGAGAATCAAGTCAGAGTAACTTGAAAACTTCCCTCCCCTCCTTCTTTAACCCCTACTCTAAGCCCTCCCAACCAGGAACTGGATGGGGGAGGGTCTGTTTAGAAAAATACCCTGGATCCTAGGTTGCTTCTCAGTCTAGCCACTCAAAGGAGTCTTGCAGAGTACCAAGACTTTGGAAAGAACTTTAAGTACTTCCTGTGCAATTCCAGAACCTTACAATGCACTTGCTAAGAGTCAGCGAGCTTTCGGAGTTAGGGAGTATTATGTAGTCTGGGCCATCTCCCACGACACATGATCAACCCACTGGCTAAAGATCTCCAGTGTGAGACCTGATGAAGAGTCTCTCCCAGTCTTTTCTGATGCCCTTTTCTCTTCTGGGTGACCACTAAATACAGCGACTTGCCATCAGCCGCAGGGGTGATGGTGGGCACAGATGGATCCCCTTCTGTCACAGAACCACTGCACAGAACCCAGTGGAATGTAGACTATATATATATATATATATATATATATTTTTTTTTGAGACTAGGTCTCGCTACATTCCCCAGAGTAGTCCTGATCCCGTGGATTCAAGCAATTCCTAGCCTCAGTCTCCCCCCAGATACTGGGATTACAGGTGCCTGCCACCATGCCCAGCTGCTTTTTCAAGACCAGGTCTCACTATATTGCCCAGGATAGTCTTGAACCCATGAACTCAAGCAATCCCAAGCCTCTTGCCTCCCAGCGCTTGGACCACCACGCCTGGCTGGAATGTAGACTCTTGAGCCTTGAGATAGTGAAGAACAGAGTAAAACCAAAGTGAGTTTTCTTACTTCCTCCCCAACCCTCTTACCTGTCAGTCATTTCCATCATTTCCAGATTCTTTTCACATCCCTTATTTTGCTACAGCCACAATGACCCTTAGCTGCTCCTTGAACACACCCACGTCCTTCCATCCTTAAGGTCTTTGCTTACTGTTCCCTTTACCTGGAACCCTCCCTCAAAAATGCTCACAGAGTTAACTCCCTCATCTCCTTTGGCCTGTTCAGATGCTTTGTTCAATGAGATTGGAAGTAACCACCTTTCTGAAAACCCAACCCCTCTCCCTGCCTCCAAGATGCAGGGATTTTTGTTTTGTTCATTGTCCCAATCACCTAGTACATAGTAGCTTGGCCCTCAATACATATATTTTGAAAGCACAAACTTCACTAGACATGCTTATGATAGGAAGGAGAAACTGGTAATTTCCCCTTTGGGGGGACTGGAGTGTGGGGACTCTTGCAATGAGGTCACCAGCCAAGATTGTATAGTAGGTAAAGACCACAGGCACAGTTTTAATCAGAGCAGTTGAAATCCTGACTCTCTGCCACCTAGGAACTCTGTGGCTTTGGGCAACTTACTGAACCTCTCTGGGTCTCCATTTTCTCATTTGTGAAATGAGCATTAGTCAATTAAAAGGATTTAAGTGTTATATCTCCCTGTAAACCTGCTCTGTGGTTTAAGACTCAGCTCAAATACCATCTCTTCAGAACACCTTTCCTTGCCACTCAAGTCAAAAGCAGTGCCTCTGATGGTAGCTGGCATTCAGTGTGGGCGCTCAATAGTTGTTTATTTGACCCACACCCACCTCTATTTCAGGGGTGAGCAAACATACATCCCTAGGCCACGTCTGGCCCACGAACTCAGAACGATGTTCACATTTTTAAGTGGTATACAAAAAAATACCAACATGGACAATAGTGTTTGAACAATAGTTTTGGTCTTCATAAAACTTCACACAGCCACGCTCACCTGTATCCCTATTGTCTGTGGCTGCTTTTGGACTGCTATGGGAGAGGGGAGAGTGACAACAGATACTATAATGTCCACAAAGCCTAAAATATTTACTCTCTGGATAGCTTATATTGTGGGGGGCTGAAAGGACTTTACAGAAAATGCTTGATCACCCGCATCTCAATGTTTCCCACTTACCCCTTAGATCACATCTGAACCACTGTTTTCTAGGAACCGTATGTTGATGCATCAAGACCTACGTAGGGAGCCCTCCTGGATGTGCCTCCAATTTTCTATTTACTTGGCTCTCTCTCCAAGGTGGCGACAGTTCATTCTGTGCTTTGTTGCATCCCCAGTGGTTCTAGAAACATGGCTGGGACATGACATGTATGAATCACTACATGGCACTCAGGCCTTCCCCTTCCTCTTGGAAGATGTGCAGCCCACAGAAAAGGCTCATGGGGCTAGAGCAGGGAGACTCTGGAGATCTGGAGCCCTTGAGAAAAGCCTGGTGAAGTGGCGAGAGGGGCTGAAATAAAGAGCCGGGAGTCTCTTGCAAAGAGACAGCAGTTGTAAGCTTTTAACTGAACATTCACTTGATGGCTTTTGGAGCTTTGGCAGTAGCGTGCTGATTTTTCACATTGTTAATTACTTTACACTCAAGTATAAAGCAACACCCCTGGTGCCTGCAGTTCCCTTCACTGTCCTCAGTCTTACTTACAGGCATTTCACCGTGAAAATTACCTCCGGAACCACCCATGGTGGATTTGTTCTCGTCCTTCTGCTCCCAATATAAAGGAATTGTGATTGTTTTGATAAACTCAGTAGGGTCATGTTAATATCACTCATGTTAATGTCACTCTGAGAAGTCCCAGTTACAGGCTGTGTTCTTGGGGCTCTGTCCAGAAAGGCCTTGGCGTCGTTATCACAGATCCAAAGGCAACAGCTAAATCACAGCCAGCAGGACAAACCTTTATTTAGAAAACTTTGCTTCTGACATCTACACATTGATCCAACCAATGCGAACTGAAACTTATTCCATTCAGTTGAGTTCACCAAAAATTGCAGTAATTGTGCAGTAGTCACAGTCCAGATCCAAGGTTGATGCCCCATTGCAGAGACCTGAGGTGATGGGTAGGCAATCTCTCCACACTGAGAATTCACTCATGGGATTCAAATAACATCTCTGTTCAGAAGAAGTTTAAGGGGTAACGTTTCTTCAACATACAAGAAATACCCTGAAGCTCAGCTTGGAAAAATGTCCTTGTGATAAAAAGAGCACCGCTCACCCTGCTACATGGCCTCTGAGATTTTGGTCTTCATTTTCAGATTGCCCTAGATGTTCTGAGAAGATTGCTGCTTCTAGCCCCCAGGCAGTGGTGGACTGGTAAAAGTTTAAACTGTAGGCTGGGGAGAAGATGGAGCCATTTGTAGCATTTGCTGATTAACAGCGTCTAAATGCTCCCACCATGGCTAATTTCCAGCCACCAAGATGATATCAGCCATCTCACAAAATTCCTGAAAATTTAGCACTCAGCTCACTCCAGCCGGTTGGAGCCGGTACCCGGGCCACTTTCCCTGCCTGTGGGGGATGGACTTGAGCCTCTCAGTGACTGTGCTGGTGGGACTGCCACCTGGTCTTAATTCCCAAGGCTGTTTTCTCATGGGGTAAGCCTCCTTCAAAACTTTGAGACTGGAGTGGTGAGCAGCCTGTAGGGGTCTCAGCTCCTGGGGCAGGAGCTGCAGATCCATCCCTGACTGCCCTGAATGCCTTTGGGGAGGGGGTAGGCACAGAGGATCCACTCCCAGGTCTGGTGGAAAACCCCAGATTGGCCTGCTTTGTGCCTGGTCTTTGGCTCCATGTGCATGAGAATGGGTCCATGGCAGGTGGCCTCAGGGTGGTTATGAATAGCAGTGATTGTCCCCATGTCAAAAGGATGAGCTAGGAAACAGGAATGGGACTGCAGGAGGGGCGAGGGTGGGCTGCTGAATTGGGCCTTTTCTATTGATTCCATAAGCTACATAATGAGCTGATTTTGTGCCCAACTACAGCGCTGACCTCCCAGGGGCCCCAGGAGGCCACATCCTTCCCTTGCTTAACACGCTCTGCCTTTGTTTACCCCTTATTACTCTGGAAAGGAGACCTGATAGAGAGCAGACTGTTAGGTATCAGCTGGAAGGAGAAAGAAATGACTGTAGTTGGAGCCAGGCTGCCTCTGACACCTTTGTCAGGCATCTGGCCCTGTCTGAGCTCAGTCTCCCATCTGTAAAATGGGAACCTTCTGATCCCAGTCTTACAAGGCCATTGCCAGGATGGAGGGAAATAGGGCCCTGGCTACCTGGAGTAGCGTCACTAATCGGTTGAGGGGAACTGACAATGACAGCATCCCCCCTTCCCCATGGCTTTGTTTTCCTTGGTTCATTTACCTGTGGTCAACCAAAGTCTGGAAATATTATGTACAATAAGGTATTGAGAGAGAAGCCACATCCACAAAATTTATTATATTTTAATTGTTCTATTTTTAAAAAATTATTATATTTTAATTGTTCTACTCTATTGTTAGCTGTTGTTATTAATCTGTTATTGTGCCCAGTTTATAAACTAAACTTTATCCTATAGGAGAAAAAAAAGTAAATACAGGCTTTGGTGCCACCTGTGGTTTCCAGCACCCATGGGGGATCGGATATTCAATGAGTATTGGGGGCGGGGGGGGGGCTACTGTGTTTTTCTGACTGTACCTAAACCGTGTGACTAAGTGTCTGACCCCAGCCAGCACCTTCTCCTTCCCTCCCCTCCCCTCTTTCTCCCTCAGTGAAATGTTGGTAATCACACTGGGCCCTCCCAGCCTCCCAGGGACGGGAGGATTAATGAGATAATGTGAGAAGCTGGCTGCTCTGGGGAAGAAAAGTGTTATGTACATGGAAGGTGTAATTATTATCCTGTAAGTACATGAATGTTTATATTGTGCCCGCCCGGTGATTCCGAGGGGCTTTGACAAGCACGTTGTTTCAAGCAGGAAAGCCATCCAAGGGGTGGGGACAGCAGAGAACTCCCCCAGGCTCTGGGAGCCTCCAGGAGGAGGATGCATCCTGCTGTCAGGAGCTCCATGGGGGTGAGGGGAGCCTGAGTCCTCCTGTGGCTGCACCCCCAGGATGGTGGGCAGGCCCCAGGTTGGCTGCTTCGGGCATCTGATATGGAATGGAAACCCAGGCGTGAGCATAGCAATTTTGTGGCTGGCAAAGGTTTTGGTGTGGGGTTTAGCAAATTACAGTCTTCCTTGGTTTGTCCTGCCCTGTCCCCAACGCACCAGTCTCCTGTTCCCTCCACTGTCATCGCCACCAACACCATCTTCATCATTACTTCAGAAAGCCTCGAGAGGGCAGGGGCTTGGGTTGGGTGCTGCCTTTGGCTGCTTTAGAGTTTGGAATTGGAAACAGCCGCTCCTATGTTCCTCCCCAAATTCTTCCCTCCAGAAATAGCATGCCAGGCTGGTGGGGAGGGGATTGGGCAAAGAAATGGATCTGAGTCACGCCCCTGGCAGCTTTGTGGGGAAGGGAAGATTAAGAGTATGAGAGGAGAAGGGAAAGGGTGGGAAATGGGGTGCCTGAGTGGGATTAGGCACCTGACCTCAGAGGTACATTCTGGATCTACCACTTGCCAGCCTCTCAACCTGGGCAAAGCACTTACCCTCTGTGCGCCTTGGGTCCTGCCTTTGCAGCCCTGGGAGACTGTGATGTGTTGGCGTGATGATCAGTCTCACCTAGAAGGTGCCAGGGTCCAGTCTGGAATGCTTCCATGATTTTTCAGTGCCACATGGCAACCCCCACATTGACCTGTAGATACAGAAGCCCACTCAGAGACTTCATGATTACTCAGCCTCCCCTTCACAACCTTCCAACTCAGGGGGATGGGAGCAGTGTGTGCCAGGGGGTCGCCCCACGAGGAAGCTTCTCATAGCCACACCTGGCCTTGAGGAGGTCCCCCTGACTCCATTACAGCCAGAGGAGTTCAGAGGGACTCTACATAAAGGGTGGAGAGAAAACCCAGTGTCCGAGAAACAAGACCTTGAACAACATGACTCATCAGCGGACAGTAGAGCCCAGGCTCATTGTCGTGGTGATGATGGTGATGAAGATGGCAGCAGCAATCACTGTAGACAGCTTTTTACTTTCAAACTGTTTTTACAGCTTCCTTATTTGAAAAATGATTGACTTGAGGTTGAATTTTACGGTCCTTCTTCCAACATCATTTTATTCTATCTCACGGCATAGGAATGTTTTCAACTAGGCAGAAGGTGGACCCTCCTTCCCCACCCCCTTCACCTCAAAGGCTGTTTACTCTTCCAGATCTTATAATGACTAAAGCTTCATAAACAGTGCTTTGCATAAGAAGATGTGGTCTTGGGGTGCCTGTTCTCAGGTATTTTGACAGAGCCGGAAGGTAGAAATTACAGATTTGGGGTCATTTTGCAGCAGTGAGGGTGGGAGATAGTGTTTATGAAGCACTAATTTAAAACTCAGAAGGAAACTCTCGGGCCATTTAACAAGAATATTTGGATGCTGGGAAAATGTGAGTCATCAAACTTCCATGATTTGATGGAAACATCCCCTCCAGACAACTGAAGTTCTTTTTCCTTTGGTTCTGTTCCCACCAAACAGCCTTCTGGCTCCATATTGGGAAAGAGGGGTTGTGACTTCTCACCAGTCTGAGCTGCATCTGGGATTAGCAGCCTGACATTTTGGTGCATCTAAGTCTTTCAGGAATCAATTCCTTCTGGATGATTGGGCCATCGTCACCACAAAGGTTGAGAAATGGGAACTTCAGCTCAGTGATGCCCTTCTTGTGAGGTGTGAGGAAGCCCAGCGGAAGTAGCCTGCCCTCCTCAGGCATCAGTAACATGTCTGTTCCCCTGGCCGGTCCTGGGTCTGTACAACACACACCCTGTAAACAGTGCTCAGCAGCTCCAGAAAGGCACCTTGGAATCTGTAGATGTTGTTTCCACACTTGGGTGGGCTGACCTATAGGGCTTACTGTGAAGGGGCAGCAAGATGGGAGATGGCAGAGAAGGGTTGGGGGAGAGGACAGAACATATTTGGTAGACTATCTTGTTCTTCCTGGGAAGTGAGTAAATTCTGGGGGGTGTAATGGGTGACAGGAGGTCCTCCCCAAAACATCCAGGCTCTGGTTTCTATAGGCTGATTTCTATGGATGTCATGCCATACACAGCCTGCGATTTCAAAGAAAAAGTAAGATTGGAAATCAATTGGATTTAAGATAAAGAGATAACCCTGGTTTATCTCGGGAAGCCCAATGCAATGACATGGGTCTTTGTAGGCAGAAATGGAATGCAGGGAGGTCAGAGTCAGAAACTCAGTATTTGGAAGCAACAGCCTTTGCTGGCTGTGAGGAGGAAGGAACCACGAGCCCAGGAATGTGGGAAGGTGGAGAAGTGCCCCCCCTCTCCCCATTGCAGCCTCCAGAAGGAGGGCAGCCCTGCCTTCACTTCTGTTTTAGACTGAATGAGACCAATGTCATGCTTCGACCTACAGAACAGGAAGACAGTAGGTGTGTGCTGTTCAGAGCCCTGAGTGCATGGTAATGTGTGACAGTATGGTAATGTGTGACAAGGGGCCTGGGACAGGGTCTCGGGTGTGAAAGGAAAGTCTTGAGATTGTTGTCCATGTTTGCTGCGGACGTGAGCAGGGAGACAAGGCTAGTTCTTGGCTGGGTAGGTTAAAGGTCACCTAGTTTGTTGGCCTCCAGCAATGCCTAGAAGTGGGGTGGAGGAGGCAGAAAGTCAGTGATCGATGAGGCAGGAAAGGAAGCCTCCTGGACAGCTCTGAAGTGTTTTCCTGTTCCAAGTCACCCACATGCACCCAGGGTAACTCCTCTTGTGTCTGCCACTTCCGACGCCTCCCCACTGCCAGGAGTGGCCCTACAAGAACTCTTCCTCCTTTACATCCTGGGTCATGATGCCTGCTCTGCATAGGGGATTGTCTCTACTCACCTCTACACACTGCTTGTTCTGAAGTGAACACATATATTTGTGGTTCAGCTGGCAGGAAGGAAATGGGGAATCTTCTTCCATCAAGTGAAATCAGGGAGATCAAAGGACATTCCTTTGCTGAGCAGGGAGGTGAAAAGGGGACAGTATGCTTCAGGGACCCCTGTGAAAAATGGCCAAAGACTCTCAGAGGACACCCAGGGTTGGGGCATGGCATGGCATAGGTGCCCTTCCTCCTATCCTTCCCCAGATTTCTCCTTTCCGCCTCTGAGTGCTGGTCAGTTTGCATAAGAGACGAGGCAGTTGTGTTTGTATTCTCCGGCCACCACAACATGATCACGGACAGAGCAGTTTACATAATCGGAATTTATTTCCTTACAGTTCTGGAGACTGGGAAGTCCAAGACCGAGGTGTGTGCTGCTCTGGTTTTTCCTGAGACCTCGCCCTCTCTTGGCTTGGGATGATGATCTTTTCCTTACGTCCTTCCTGGACCTTTTGTCTGTGTGTACACTTTCCTTCTGTCGCTTCCATTTCTTAGAAAACCACCAGTCAGAGCAGATTGGTGTTTTCTCCGGTGATCTTATTTTACCATAATTATCTCTTTAAACCTCCATTTCCAAATGCAGTTACATTTTGAGGTACCGGGGTTAGGGCCTAAGAGTTCGGTGTGAATTGTGGAGAGGGGGACACAATTCATCCCCTAGCAGCTGAATAACCTGGTAACTGAAAGATCAGACTTTACAGTTTAATCTTGGTTTCTCTGTTCCCTACCTGTTTGCTTTTGACAAGTTGCTTAGCCTCTTGACCTCAGTTTCCCCCAAGATACAATGGCTTAAAAATATATACCTCAAGTAATTTTTATGAAAACTAAACGAAAGGATGAAACAGCTGGGCATGTTACTTGGCATTAAGTATCTGATGCCTGGGAACTTGACTCTTACTCCTGAATAGCCAGGGAGTGTCGTTTAGAACACCAAAAAAGAAGGGAATCAAGTAGGCAGAAACTCCCTGGAGCCAATGTAGGAAAAAAGCACACAGGAGGCTGGCAGAGACTCATCCATACGGGTACCTCAACCCCTCATGACCACGGTTATTTGAGTGAGTTCAACCCTTAGTACAAACATGTACTACCTTGCATTGAGAAACGATTCTATGGAGTTAGGAGGAGGGATATTGAAACCCCTCTTCACAGATGCAGAGGATCAACACAGGGACTCGGCACAGGGTCACATGAAGAAACGCTGAGGTCAAGGTCAGCGGTGGCCCAACAAATCCCAGCTCAGAGAGCTTATCACACACCATCGTTCTGGAGCTTGAACCTTGAGTCACCAGCAGCAGTTCTGATTTTGAATGAATGGAAAGGCTGAGGTCAAGGGTAAAGCTTTGGCTAATGGACAAAGTATGTATGTGTGGGGGATGCTGGCTGGACAATTGAAGGGCGGAGGCTTGGAGGTTGGGCCTGGGGTCAGACTTGGTGCGTGGCAGTAACAAGGGTACCAGGTGGATAATTTGGTGTTGGGAGGAGATTTGAGCTGAGGGTAGCCATTTGGACCTTTCGGTTGGGGTGGAAAAAGGCAGGTAGGGTGGGTGACCAAAGGTGGCCACAGGCAGCTCTGTCTTCTGGGCAATCAGACCCTTTCACATCTTCCGAGGATCCCTTTTGTTTTCACTGGGATGAGGTCTTGCTCAGAAAGTCCACACTCAGAGTGGGCCCTCTCTCCTTTCCCAAGAAGCTGAGCCAGCCCCCTGGCAAAGGTTGATTCTTTGGTCTTCAGACCTTTAAGGCATCAGGCATGTGTAAACTAGGTCCTGGCATTTGTCTTTGGAAACCAGGGAAGGGATGGTCAGATATTTGGAGGCCACATCAGGCAGTGGGTGAATTCTAAAAGTAGCCAGAGGCCCTGCAGAACACGCAAGAAAGAGGCAAATGGCAGAGCGGGATGTTTTAATTTCACTTTAGGCTGACCAGGGGATGTGGGAGAGGCTGGTGTCTGCTGGCACAGAGCAGCACTGCCTGGGTGTTTTTTCTTTTCTTTTTTTTTTTTCTTGCCACAGTCGCTTGCAGTCCTGTTAAAACAAATGACCGTGATTAGGAGGGAAAAGTGGAGAGGAGCTGGAGCGAGCTCCCACCCACCACCCACGGGAAACAGGAGAGAAATAGAAACAGATGCTTGGGGCTGGCACTCGGCATTAATGGGCAGACTGTTGTCATGCTCGACTGGTTTGGCTAGTCAGCCAGAGGGAAATAAATAAAACGAAGGGCCTCTCCTCACACTGGTTTGTCCAGCAGCCTCCGGGCCTGGGTTCCTCTCCTCTTGGAGCAACTGGCATTTGGGGAGGGGGCTGATGGTCTAGGAGCAGCTGGCTGCTGTTGGGGGCTGGGAGAGAGGCTGGGCTGAAGCTTTCCTTCCCAGCTCAGCAGGAGCGCTCAGACAAATGGCTCAAGACAGCATGGCTGGCTCCCCTCCTTCCTTCCTGAGGACTCTAAGTCATCCTCTCCTTTTATCTCCTGTGCCCCATGCCTGGATGATGCTGGCCTTCACCCCCAGGTTGCCCAGCAGAAGCTCCAAACCCACGCAGCTTTCTCTTGCTCTCTCCCCCATGCCAGAAGGGGCTAAAGCAGCGCGGGGATTTTCAGATAACAGAATACAGTTCCGCGGTGGAAAAGACCAAACCATTCTTTCATCGCACCACACGAGCCAGTAACATAGGTAAAATGTTGAGTGAAAGAAGCTGGAGGCAAGAATGTATGTCCAGATTCCAGTTTTTCATACAGAGTTTTAGAACTGGCAAAACTGTATGGTGACAGGAGTCAGAAAAGCATTTACCTCTAGAATTTGATGGTCACAGGTGAGGAGCACGAAAGAGCCCCCAGGCTGCTGGAAATGTTCTACAGCCTGATGTGGGTCAGGGGTGTATGTGTGTATGTGTATGTAAAATTTCTCCAAACTGTCTACTTAATATTTCTGGATTTTAACATATATATTCCACTCCATAAAAAAAAGTAAAAGCAAACATCAAACAAATAATATGCCATCAAATAAGGCCAGCCTTACCCTCTGTCACTATTTTGAATCACCATCTTAATGTTCCCTATGTGATTATTCTTCTCAATCTCAGGATGTGTAAGAGTGTATTTCAGAGACTGCTTTATCGGTGAACTGCTTAAGTTTGCTTTTCTTAGGCGTCCCGACTTAACAAGGTAGTGCTGTGGAGAGTGCAAACTTTCTTTGAAGAAACCCTTTTGCACTGATGGATATATGAGATGGGCCTATAGGTGTGAAACCAAGCGCAGAATTCGGGAATCCTCTTTTCCAGCTAGCCACCCCCTTCACTAGTCTGGGCAGAGAATCGTGTAGTCCAGGAGTCTAGTGCAGTTCTTGTGAGGAAAGCAATTGTGGGTTCTTGGTTACAAGAACAACTTGTTGGCAGCATTCTCCAATACCTGATCCACTGATAGCTCACAGATGTCTTGCTCATTAAGGTTTTTTTTTTTTTTTTTTTCTGGAATGGCTGAGCAGGTACAAGCTAGCTTGATGCCTGAGGTTTAATTGGGCTTCCCCTGCTCCTTGTAGAGTCTTTTAGTGGGACCCAAAGTGAAAGACAGAGGAAACTTTCGGAGTGGAGATGGTTTTAGAGAACATACAAGAGAGGCCCAATTATTCCTGGGCAGTCATTCTGCTGGGAACCTGGGACCCTGGTGTTCAGTGGGGAGAACTTGAGCTCTGTCATTAGCTTCTGTTTCTCAATAGCTGACCATCTCAGGTTGCTCTAGCAGTAGTGGGAGGTCAGCTCAGTTCCTGATAAGTTCCCGCCAACTGTTTCCTTGACTGATAATGTGGGGCAGGACAAGAGTCTAACAACCTTTTCTTCAAAGCTAGAATCCACCTTAGAAAAGTGCTGACACACAGCCCGGATGCGATCAGACACATATCGCCCATTTTCTGCTGCTCTGGGTGAAAGCTACTGGTGTTTGATGAGCGAAAACAAGCTGCCCTGCTGAGATAGCCTGCCAGTGCCAAGTGTTTCTGCCAAGAGCGCTGAGTCTCCACCATGTTGAAGAGGTACCTTTGTGAAGCCAGGCTCAGTGACACGGCCTCCCTACAGATCAGTGGGGCTGGAGACATTTCCTGACTTCGTAAACACTGGGGCTAGAGCAGAAGTGTGCATGCCCACAGACACAAACACAAGCCCTGAGGCAGTGTGGAGGGTGGAGAGTGCCTGTTCCTTCTCATGTCACCCTAAAGGTTTGCTGGAAACCACTTTCCTTACCTACGAGATATTCTGCTTGGAAGACCTGAGGTTTGGGAAAATGAATATTCCCCTTTGAGTGGTAATTTTTTGGGTTTCTTTTTTGGGGGTTCTTTTCTTCTTGAAGAACTAACCTTGCCAACTCTTCCAATCATTTCTCCAGCAGCATTTCTTTTGCAATAATTCTGGGCAACTCTCTGCTGGAGACAAGAGATACTATTAGTTCTTGTTGTAATTCTCTGGATAACTAAGAGGCCTCCTCTAGTACAAAGAAGTAACAATCTGAAGCAAAAGGGCCCAGTGGATGGGACCGGACACTCTCCTCTCCCACAGTTGATGGTGTATTAATAACTGGGATAATTGTACCTGTGAGGGTCCCAGCAGCAGTAATTTCTCTGGTTCACCCACAGCAGACCCCGCTAGTGTGTGGAGGGCAGTACAACTAGGTCTCTTTCTGGAACTTCCAGGCCAAGGCTTTGCAACACCTCTTCCCAACAGCCTCTGCCCCTCCTAGGTACAGACCTGCCTGGGTCCAAACTGCCCTTAACCCACTGATTTTTTTCTCTTTTCCTCTGCATCACTTCTCTACCACAAAGGACCATATGTCCACTTCATTCTGTCAATACAGTATAACTTTACAAGGCCTTTACAGCACCCCAGAATGCAATGAGGAGCAGCAAAGAGCTCTGCATGTCTTCTTGGTATCACAGGAATATCTGCCAGATTTCCCTGTGGAACTTGGCCTACCCGAAAGCCCAAACGAAGACAAGAAGACAAAGGCCAAGACACACAGCAGCAGCACGGCTCCCAAACTTCCCAGAAGTTACCATGGCTAGAAAATGGAATCCTCATTGGGTTTTCTTTTTAAAACACCACTTTTACTAAATACTATGAGTTGGCCACTATTAAGACAATGGACCTGTCCAAGCATCTTGTCTAGGAATCAAGGGGAGAAAGACATTGTGGGGCCCAAGAGCAGATGAATTGCTCCCAAGAATGGAAAACAAATGAGCCGAGGTACAAATGGATGGAAAAACAAAAGGAAGAGTTTCCCTGAACAATGCTGACTATTGAAGGGAAGGGGGCGGTAGACAGAGGCCCAGGTCGTGGGACCAGCTGAGGAGTGGTGGGACAGGGTAGTTTAGCTGTCAGCATGCAACTCAGGAACGGTGTCTGCTCCCCTTTGCCTTGTGAGCCATGAAAAAGCTGCTCTCATCTCATTTTCTTGCTGCAATGAGTAGCTCCTCTGCTGCAAGAATTTTTGAGATCCTCTAAAAGAGGGTGATGCCGGGCTCTCCCACCCCCACTTGTTCCTACTTCCAGCTCTGCTGGTATCTTGTGCTGCTGTGGGGGCCTTTCTGAGGCTGGGCTACAGCAGGGTCTATGGATTTCAGGGCAACATATGGACTCCCACGTCTTGAGGTCTTTGTTCCAGTGGATCCATCTGCTTGTGACAGACCAACAGGAGACACTAGTCCTGGTCTCCCTCATTTCTGGAGTGGGTGGGGGGTGTTTCTGTCTTTCTGGGTTACTTGATCACCTTGATCATTGGGCACATTTAGAAAAGTCATTATGGGGGGACACATCTGTAGACAGAGAGGAACTGTGGCAACCTGGGAACCACGGTGACCTGGGAACCACAGAGACTCAGTTCCTCTTGTGGAGAAGTGGAGGAGACCAGAGAGGGCAAGATTTGGGCAGGGAGGGGAGATCCCCTCCCTACTGCTACCATAGCACTGGACTAGCGGCCTACCGGTTGAGTTTCTGCAAAGTTAGCCTAGGCTATGTGGTCTGCCTCTTGTGGGGCTGTGACTTTGGGGCTCTCAGCATGCATCATACTTAACTCATAGACCTAAGGGAGAGCCGAACCTGAGAGAGGAATTTAATATTTGGAGAAAAGGTCAAGATTTACCACTTAGGGACAGAATCAGTGAATATCTAAGTTGAAAGAAGTCATAGTCAGCTCCTGATTCCAACTATTTATTTATTTGTTTGTTTGTTTGTTTGTTTATGTGTTTGTTTATTTGTTTATTTATTTTGAGACTAGGTCTTGCTATGTTGCCTGGGGTAGTCCTGATCCCACGGACTCAAGCTATCCTACCAGCCTCAACCTCCCAGGTAGCTGGGATTACAGGTGCCCGCCACCGGGCCCAGCTGGTTTTTCGAGACCAGGTCTCGCTATGTTGCCTGGGGTAGTCGTGAACCCATGAACTCAAGCGATCCCAGGACTCTTGCCTCCCAGTGCTTGGATTACAGGCACATGCCATCCCACCCAGCCTGATTCCAACATTTTATTTCATGTGAATAAATGCAACCCAGAGGAAGGTAAATGACAAATCCATGGTCACACAAATAGTGCCAGAATCTGAGGTCGGGTTCAATTTTTCCTTCCAGGGCATCATGTAAATCTTCAGGTGATACAGGGAGGTTTTTGATAACAGGAGATAACTGGTTCTGACTGTAAAGTGCAGGGAGACAAATGGTTCCGTTAAAACACACACATACACACACACACGCATGTATGCCAAGGGGCAAATGCCTTTTTTAAAAAAGAAATAATTGCACTTCTAAGGAGAAATGCAGCTCTGGCCTCAGAGGGTTGGACTTCAGTCTGACAAGACAGAAGTAAACTTGTCAAGGGCAGTTAGTTCTTATTTCTAGGGCTGCCATTAATATGTACCTTGTAGGACTTGCTTACTTTTTCCCTCAGTGGAACTGAGTTTCCCCGCCGAGGCCAGAACAAGCTACTGTTTTAACACAGACTCTTCTACCTGGGCTCTTGCACCAGGGCCCACACTGGAGCAGGGGCTGGCATATGCATTTTTTTTTCTTCATTATTCTCTCTTCTCAAAGGGGGCTAATATGGCCCAAAGAGGGAACTTTCCAAAGGTCATAGCACTAGTTAAGGCACAGTGGCAAATTCCAAACCCAAGTCTGTCTGACATTACCACCTAGTGCTCTCTAAGGTATTTTTTTTTAAAATTGATTTCTTTTTATTTTTTAATTATTGTACAACATTGGTTATGTTTTCGTGGTAGTTTTGTACCCTTTATACCTCACCTCCCCTTCCCCCCCCCCCCCCCCCCCCCCCCCCCCCGGGTCACACCAACTCCTCTCTCCGCAAGCTGTTGGCTGCAAGCATGTTTGACCTGCCAGTCTTTTCTTTTTCTAGAACTATGTCCTTTATTCCTGGGTGTGAATTTGCACTCCTGGACAGCAACAGAGGAGGCTGCTCAGATCTCCAGGAGTAGCTGAGGAAGAGAGTCAGGCTGAGCATGTTGGGAACCTATTGTTGGGCAGATATATGGTGCGCTACTCCAGGATCCTTTCTGTCACTTGTTGCTAGTTCTGTGCCATACAGTTCTGATATTTGGGTTTGGGAATCCAATGCCTAGCCGATGGCGGTGAGGCATTCGCTTTTGGGGCAGACTTCCCTAGGTGGTTGGTCAAGCTCCTCTCCTCTCTTTTGTTAGCAGTTCTACCATGGGGCCACAGCCACTTGTGGCAGCTTTCTTCCCCCATTGATTGGTAAAGGAGGAAGCCTCCGTCACGTTGTACGTTGCTGTGGCCCCGGTGTTTGACTCCCCAGTGCCAGAGATGGTGCAGGCAGGAATCTGTGACAGGCTACCTCAGTTGCTGGTTCCAACTTCCTGTCTCAGTGTTTCCCAAGGCAGTGCTTGTCCCACCCAGGTGCTGAGTGTATGCAAAGCCATTATTACTTCCTTTCCTCAGCATTATGTCTGCAGCTGGGGAGACTGAATATTTCATTCATAGTGCAGATCTATTGAGGATGGAGTAAACCGGAAGGGGATGCCCTGGCAAAGGTGCTCAGCCCCCCACCCCCTGCCCATGTGGAGACTGAGGCTGGCTTCCCCAGCCTGAGATCCCTGGACCTGGAGTCCCTGAGACCCTCTGGTCCTGGTGGCATAGGACTCACCCTTGCCCTCCTCCCCCACCTCCTCCAGTAGCCTAGGCTGCGCTGGAGGTGAGTTGGAGCTCCTCTCCAAGGGTCGCATGGTTTCTAAGGACCTCAGCTCCCACCTCTGGCCAACAAGGCTCACTCTAAGATAATTCTTTATAGGTCCTCTGCCTTGGGTGATGGTGAGATTGTGAAACCAAGCAGGCTGCGGAGGAACCTGAGAGGAGTCCTCAAGTGCTGCAGAATAGTGCCAAATGGCAACCCGGGGACTCCCTTCTACATGATTCAACTTCTATTAGCTATGGGCCACCCCCAGTGTTTCTTCTAGGTCCCCTGGGATCCCCTCTTCACCTCCACTTGTTCCCCCATATGTTGTTCTTCTGTCCAGGCCTCTAAGTTGCTCCCTGGAGAAAACAACTTCTTGTTATAACCAAATGGGTTAAGTTTGGTTTAGGAAGCTCATTATACCAGCTCATCTCCAAGTGATCCAGCCCTGGATCTTCAAATACACACACACACACACACACACACACACACACACACATACACACACACACACACTCCACATACCAGAATGGCACCTCTCTTTGGAAAAAAGAAACCAAAACAGCTTTAGGAGAAAAATTTGATAAATTCCTACTCTACTGGAGAGAAACAAGAAGTTTTCTAAGGCTTGGTGGTACGCACCTGTAATCCTAGCTACCTGGGAGGTTGAGGTTAGGGATCACTGGAATCCACACTTCAAGACTACTTCAGGAAATGAGTCCTAGTCTCTAAAAAAAAAGTTTTCTAGACACAGAGAATGGGAAACTGAGTGAAAGACCAAGGAAACACAGGACAGTTAGGGTGAGCAAGAGGGTACCGAGAAAAGGGAAAGTCCTGGGGTGTTTATGTCTCCCTAGATTAAATGTATATCTGTGATTGTAAGTTCAGAGAAGATGGTTGGGATCTGGAAAGCAGATCTGAAGTATTCCTCTTTCGAAAAATGATGGATATGGATAGCATATCTTCATAATGAGTCATGGGCGAGAAAACCCGAGAGAAATCCCTTCTAAGGCAAGAGCAGCTGGGTCCTATAGCTGTCATCCTTTCTGGTTAGAAGTTAATCAAACTGTTGACTGGAGCTTCATGTGGAAAGCTGGCAGGGTAAGCTGGCATACCAGGGACCTGGCAGGCTGTTTCTAGGTTCCTGTGCAGGAATACTGCAGGATTGGGGGGGGGGGGTTGTTACGGTAGAGCCTGGAGGCAAAGGAAGATACAAAGTTTAACATGCACACCCAGAGCTGACTGCACCAAAATCTACATAGTCTTTTAAATTGGTAGAATTTGTTCCAGTTTGCAAAGTGCTTTTGCATCATCTCACTTAAAAACCTTACTGTACAGGAAGGGTGGATGTGGGGAGGAGCATTTTGCAAATGAGAAAGGAGGGCTAAAACAGGTACAGTGACACCCAGGTTACATAACTTGGGGGTGGTGGGGACAGGGGGGATTTCAAGATCACATCAGATCAAAACCGGATTTTCCCTGGAACTGGAGCTACAGGTATCCTTTCCTGGGGAATGGATACCTAGAGGATATCGAGTCTCTCTCAGCAGGAAAGAAGGGCACAGATGGTGATAAATTAGTAGCCAACATATGCCCATCACATTCAATCTGTCCTGTCCTCAGATACCTTCAGGTTATTCAGGTTTTTTGCTTGTGCAAATACGGCAATAAATAGGTTTGCACACATTCTTACCCTCTAGTACATTCATTCCTGCACTCGAGAACTCCTAAGTGGGACCGCTGGCACCAAGTATATGTGGTTTTAAAGTTTTAATATATACTGCCCGATTCTTTTTTTTTTTTTTTTGAGACTAGGTCTTGCTATTTTTGCCTGTGGAACCGCAGGTTCTTGTTGCCCAGGGTACCACAGACTCAAGCGATCCCCCGCCTCAGCTTCCCAGGTAGCTGGGATGACAGGCGTACACCACCACGCCCAGCTGTTTTTTGGAACTAGGTCTCGCTACCGGCCCCAGGCGAGGCTCGAACCGCGATCCCTAGCCCCGGCCGCTTCATAGGCTGAAGCTCACAAGCACGAGCCACTGTGCCCGGCCCTTACTGCCCGATTTCTGCCCCAAATGTCATGGCATCCACATGTCCAACAATGGGTGGGAAAGCCAGTCTCCCTCACATCCTCTCCTCCTTCCAGCTTAGTTTCCACTGTACTCACCCACCATCTTTTTGGAAAGCATTTGCTGATTGCCAAGCAGATATGCTTATAGCAGCCCACTGAGTTAGTGTTCGTTAATTGCCTTCAGACACTTGACTCCCAGAAGACATCTGTTCTTAAATGAGAAATGAAACCAGTCTGGGGTTGACAGGTTTCACCTCAGCTGCAACTGCCACAGTCTCTGGAACGTGAGTTTTGATTCTCCATCTGCTTTCTTAGTTGGTTCTTTCCCTTCATTTATCGGGGCATGCACTATAACATAACTTATTCCTACATAACTTATTCCTACTTATTATATCCACTGATCCTTAAAACATTCCATTTAATTCTCTACAAATCTTGAGTTTACCCTTAGCATATCTTGGAAGGTTTTTGTTTTTGTTTGGTTTTGGCTTTGGTTTTTGCCTCTGATGAATTCATAGAGATGTGCCAGGAATTGGCCCTGCTGGTCATCTCTCTGCCTGGGAGGGGTCATCTGTCTGTTTAATAGTAATTGCCTTGACACTGAAGGGATTAACTTGAAAGAAAAGGCAGAGATTTAGACACACTTATGTTGCCAGTTCAAAGCCTATCTTACAGGCAGTGGAGGGGAGACTTTTTCAACATGATGATACAATTTTACATGTCACATTACCATTGTTCCACATGGTAACACAGATGACTCTCTGGTGAACCACAGCTAGTCAAGAATCCCAACACAGTTCTCAGAAATTCTTTGCCTCAGCAACAAAGCTGATGTTTGTATTTTTATACTAACAGTGGGTTTTGTTCTCATTGGCTATCTTGCTCTAGGGGGTCAGTTTTTAAATATAGAAAACATCCTATTCTCTGATATCACATTAAGAATCTGAGTTAAAGAAATTTATGGTATATCTACAAAGCTGTTTGTAAAAATCTGGGTGTCAGTACATCAGCCATTGGAAATCTTGTCTTAATGAGCCTTGTAGCAATATTAACTTTTTGAGGTTTAATGATTGGAGTAGAAGGAAAACATCTCCCCACCTCAGATATACACATTTATGCCTTTCATCCGAGCATCCCTCTTAGCTATCTCACATTTGGAGCTCACTTAATAAACATGTCTTAAATTTTATGTACAAATCAGATTTTGGTAATTTAAATACTACCAATATCTCTTTATTGAATTCTTCCATAGCATGAAGCATTAAACAGATTAGAATGACTCACAAGGACTTTCCAGGTAGAAGAATACTGCCATCAAAATCTTAGTAAATTCAATAGCTAAGTAACTGGGATGAGGGTTGGGGGGCGGGGAGATGGTTAATGGCAGTAAAATGCAATGAATTTTGGATTTGAATCTTCCCTCCAACTACATAACCTTGGATAAGTTCCTTTCCATTTTTGTGCTTTGGGCTTATATCCATGTAAAAGGAGCATGATAATTGTACTTACCTCATGGGTTATTTTGATGAGGATCAAATGAGATAATGAATTTGAAAGCTTGGAATAAAGTAGTATCTGGCCTATAGTAAGTGTACAACATACATTGTTATCACTTGCATAGGGAGAATTTCCTTCTCTAGTTCAGCAGCGCTAAATGGTGGGGGAAATGTAGATGAAAGGAGACTGTTAGACTGTGTGAGTTATAAGGGGTCAAGAAATCAGAAGATCCAGTGAGGACAAAGAACTGGTTCAGGAGGGGTGAGGAAGTGGGAACATAGGCAGGTGAGAGACTGTGGTTGAAGAGAAGCACCATGCTTGAGGTCTTAGGGAGAGACTGAACCATGTAATGTGGTCCAGCTGCGGTTACCACTGTGGATCAAAGGTCAGTGGGGTGAAGGAGGTCACGGAGGAGGGTGGTCAGAGTACCGGACAGGTCAGTGACATGAAGGTTGAGGTCACCGAGGATGATAACAGGGAAAAGAGGGAGAATGTGAATTAGCAAGCAGCAGGGACGTGTTGGAGATGGTGTGGCTAGATGATAAGGACTTGACTGGCATGACCAAATGGCTCACAGTGATGAGTGTCCCAGTCCATTCTGAGGTGAGGACCCTGGGAGAAGACAGAGCAGTGAAAGGCAGGGTGTGAACTGCTGTGAGCAGGTCTGGGTTAAGGTGAAAGGAAAATTTCAGAATAAAAGGACAATAGAGTGGGTTTCTATGGGAATTGTGGAAAGGTGGGGAGTCAGGAGACCTCTCGAGAAACAGGGAGAATGGGAGATGAGGCACAGTTAGATAGGAGTGAGAGTTTGTGGAGGGGAGGGAGGACAGTGTCACTCACACACATAGTTCGTGTAGGGAGAGGAACTGAGACAGAAAATGAAGAGATCATGGGAAAGACTCTCCCCTTGGAGTCTGAGTCTCCGCCATAACAAGCAAGAATAGTGAGAGAAAAAGAGGAAATGATTATTTTTCTTCAAAGAGAAGCAGAACATTTTGCTCTCTGGTGGTCAGAACAGCCAACCTGGCCTCTCCCTCCTAGGGCCAGGGGAGTGCCTGCCCCTCCTGCTCCTGGCTATCAGAGGGGTGTGCTAAGTTGTTGGTTCTTGGAGGGCAGGGACCACATGTGTGAGGCGTCGTCAGCCCTCCCCAAACAACAGCAGTCCTACCTGCTGCAGGACTGTGGTTTCTGCTAATGCTGAAGTGAGCTGAATGGCTAATTCATTCCTGGCACCTCTGGGACCATGAGCTCATCGTATCATTAAAGGAAGAAGAATAAACAGGAATTGGGGAGCTGCTCAGGAGTGGAGCAAACCTCTGGCACTTGTTGCCTCCCACACATCTTTGGAGAGACAAAGGGGCCAGCCCAGCCCCTGGCTCCTGGCTGCCACCCTCTCCCTCTGCCTTTCCATGTCCACAGCTGTACTGGGCCTGCCCTGTGCTGCATTTGCCCAGAGTCTTTGGCTACCACCGCTGCATCTCACAGTGTCCAAGGGCCTTTCTGCAAAGAGAAAATCATCCTTTCTGATATCAGAGTTTCCCACTTTTTATCTGCCAGCTCTTTTCCTCTCAACTTAACTCTTACTTTTCTAGCACCCAACTGATAAAACATATACGCTAAAAATGCGCTGCTTTTTCTCATCTCTGAGTCAAGGGATGTTCCCTCCGTCAAGAATGCCCTCTTCCTTCTCTTCCTGAAGGGCTGCCAAAAAGTTCATCCTCTATTGCTAACAGATCTGTTTCCTGTAAAGCTTGAATCCTTGTTTCTCTGCTTCTGTCTCTTCAGAGACTAGAAAAACCACTTCTCTTAATTTTCCCACCTTTCAATTCCCTGGTGTTTTGGGGTTTCCCTGTGTTAGTTAATGCCTTCTCCCCTACTTATTTCCCTAGTGAGGGAAATCACTAGGGAAATCATTTAAGTCTATAAAATTTTGACTTACCCTCTCCCCATCAACATTTTATATCCTCCTGCCTTGCACTGTTATTTTTTCTTAGTGTTTTCTTATATTATTCATCAGACAGCATGATTCCTTAATAGCAAACTTAACTTTGCTTTAATTTGAGCAAAGGGAGCATGTGATTGACAGTTGGTTCCTGTTCTCAAAGGAAGTTCACCCATGTTGTTTCACCACTCTTACAATGACCCACCTCTTACCCAATTGTATTGTTTGGGTTGAATAAAACTCAGATGCAATTTTAGAGTCTTATTTTACTACATACTTTCTTTTGATTTATTTATTATCTACTTCATTCATTGGAATATAACCTCCATGAGGCCAAGGATGTTGCCTCTGTGGCTCACTGTGCCCCCCTTTCACCCCCCCATACCTCCCCACCTCCCCCTTGGAGACTGTCTTTATGGGATGGGTGGATGAAAGGATGCACAAAGCCATCTCCTATTTCAGGAAGGGGGGGCTAAGGCTTTATCTTGGGGGGGGCTTAGGTTTTTGTTTGCAGGGCCTCCTCTGTGGGTTAGCAGATTTAACTTACTAGCTGGGAATTTGGGGTAAAGGGTCTGAGCCCCAATAGTCACCCTTGTGAGAGATGAGGGAAACCAGGCCCACACTAAGGACTTTAAACAGCAGCTGCTCAGAGAAACTCCCCTGTCCTGGAGAATCTGAGGCCTGGGGCCCATTTCCTGGTGGAAGAAGAGTCACTCCACCTGCGTGGGAGGGGCCATTTGGATCATGAACTCTTATGTGTGGGATTTAATAACCTCTGGAGCCCAGATCTTGAATACTCTTACTATTCAGAGATAAGCTTGGTGACAGCTTGATCCAGCTCCTCATGACCTCTGTGCAGCCAGGTGGTGACTGGGGCTGTGGGTTCTCAGGAAGCCCACCTGTCAGGCCCGGGCTTAACACACCAGGGGTACAGCATCAGTGAGGGCTGAGTGGGGAAGGAAGCTGTGGCTCAGCCAGGGTTGGGGCTGGGAGAAGCATGGGGGACTAAGCCTGGTGGAGGGGTAAGGTTCAGGCAGGACTCATTACTCAGTGGTCCAACTGATCCAGGAATCAGGGTAGAGCAAGTCATTGACAAGGGCCTGGAACAGCACCTTGTGGGAATCCACTGCTTTGGGCAGATGGAGGGTTTAGTCAGGCCTTTTCCTCCATTAGCCTGTATAACCAGCACCTGTGGGATTCTGTCTTCCCGTGATTGATGTATATGCCTGAGCCCAAAGGTGTGTGCATAGAAGCGGGCACACCTGGACTTGAGAGGAAAGTATAAAAGGGTGGCTTCACCCTGGGAAGGGAACACAAGCATGGAGAGAGCAGGAGCATGGGTGAGAGCCCAGAAAGAGTATGAAGAATCCTAGGGAGAAAAAGGGGGGCTGAAGGCCTCGCCTGCCTCCCAACCACACCCTGCCTGGTGTGTGTGCTAGAACCGATAAAGAACCAACGCAGATCGGTGAGCCTGATGCCGGCGCTACAATTGGCATCAGAGATAGGCTGTTTGCACGGCAGCAGATAACAGGCAAGGCCATCTCCTCATTCCGTTGAAGATGCCCTGGCCTGACAGAACAATCCCTGAGAAAGTTAAGAAGCTGAGGTAAGGTTACCCAACTGGAGGAGACTGAGAGTCGAAGATGAGACTTCAGGACCCTTGGGAAATGGGGTATTGAGCAAGGAGTCAGTTCATGGCAGAGCGAGGTCAGACCCCAGTTACTGGGTAACAAGGCAGCAAAAATCCGATTAGTGGGAAACAATGTACTGAGACCTAAATATGTCAGAGTGAGCATCACTCTAATGTCATAAAGGGATCCCACGTCCCTGCCTTCACACAGGTAGCCCGCAGCACCAGGTGTGACTGAAGCCATAGACAATCTCTCTCTCTCTCTTTGTGTCTCTGTCTCGCTCTCTCTCTACTAGTCTATCCTATTCTATCTGAATCAATCTATCCTAGGTCTCACTATGTTGCCCGGGGTACCACGGACTCAAGCGATCCCCAGCCTCAGCCTTCCAGGTAGCTGGGATTACAGGCACCCGACTGCTTTTTCGAGACCAGGTCTCACTGTTCCCCAGGGAAGTCTCAAACCCGTGAACTGAAGTGATCCCAGGCCTCTTGCTGCCCAGCATTTGGACAACAGTGCATGCCACCATGCCCAGCTCATAGGCATGGTTTAAGTAGAGCCCAGCAGTGCAGGTTCTGGGTTGACTCCAAAAAGAATTGTGTGGTTTACTATAGTCAGTGGCTTTCTAAATGGGTGAGTAGAATCATCTTTAAACTTGTTAGTGATATAAATTCTTATACCTCCTCCAGATCTACTGACCTGGAAACTCTTGAGGAGGAACCCAGACTTAGTCTTTCAATAAGCTTTCTAGAAGATACTCTATAGTTTGAGAGCATTTCTGTAGCTGAAAATCATACTTTGTATTTGAGACTGCTTTAGAAACTAGGGAAAGGTAGAATACCCTTGTCAGTGCGAGATCCCAAAGCCAAATGTTTATGTGAAATGACCACCCTGAAAAACCAAGGCAGAGATTCTGGATTGAGTTTTGGAGAATGGCAAGTATTTCTTCTCTCCCCACCTCAAATAGCATGATGGGGGGCTTTTTCCTTAACTCCCATTCTAACTCAAGCTATTATTTCTTAGCATCAAAGGGAGAGGCTTAATACTAAAGGGTACCAAGCAGTTATTGCTATTTTGCTGGTCATAACAATAGTGTTGCCGTTGTGTAAGTGATAGGGTGTGCTACCCCCCCCCCCCTTTGTCTCCTGTTGAAGATTGCAGATTTCAAGGACAGGTATGCTAAAATGTGAGAATGACCTTAGTTGGAATTTCCCTTCAGGGAGATGCAGGAGGGAGGAAGACATGAAATGGTCCAGATATGGTTCCTGGAAGGTGGGAAATCAGGATATATAAAGGGTGTGCAAACAAAGAGAATTCAGATGCAATATGGAGATCAGATAAAGAGAGATTCAATGGAGGAGAGATGGGAATTGGCCATATTGAAAAGATGTGAACCATGTGGACTTGACCAAAGGTCTGGGGGCCTCCAGCCTTTGGCAGGCCCAGACTAGCAGCATGTGTGCTGAATGAGTTTGCAGATTTGAACTCTGTGTTGGAGTTTGTTATGCTGAGTTTAACTTGTGTGTGGAAGAGCCCGTGCGAAAGTCAGGCCTGAAAAGAAAGTGAACTTTGCTGGGTCCGGTACCAAGAAGTTTCTACCTGGATGACAAGAAGAGGATGGCATGGAGGAGCTGGAGCATGCCAAAGGAGCGTGCCTAAAGAAAGATGTCTTCAAACACACGATTGAACTCTGACTGACTGATTTTGGTGAGATGATCAGGATTGAGAGACTGAGGATTTCTGGGCAATCTGGGAAAGGACTTTGGACAATGCTGAGAAAGGTTTTGGTAAATGTTAAAGTAATTGGAGTTTTACTTACATGTTTCTTCTGCAGTAATTAGAAAATCACTTTGTTAGAAATAAATTAGTCTGCACTGATAGTCTTGCATTGGTTTGATATTTTGACTGACAAATATCACTGGGGATGGTGGAAAGAACCCACAAGAATTTAAACTGTGTTTCTTAAGTCTTTTCTTTTTTAGGTCTGAAAAAGGGAAAGAAAGCAAGAGAGAAGCTGGTGGCTGATTTTTGCATACCAATAGTAGGCAGATACAGTGTAAATGCTAATGAACAGTTTGCAGCCTGCTTTGTAGAGAGAAGCAGGCAGAGGTGCTCAAGATTAAGGTAAAGGTTAAAGGTAATTGCAAAGAAACTGTTTGGAGCCTGCTTTGGAGAGAGAGAAGCAGGCCTGTAGGTGTTAAAGTCAAAGTCAAAAAGTCCCTTCATGGTCGCCCTGTTTCATAAGGAGTGTCTTTTCTTTTCAGGGTGTGTATCGAAATGTGTACAACTGAAGTGACTTGTTCTCTTGCTATAAATAAAACATTTCAGTAAAGCTAAAAAAAAAAAAGGATAGAGCAAATGTGGTAAAATTCTGACTTTTGAATCTGGGTGAGGTTGTGTATGAAGGTTGATGAATTTTTTTGTTGTCTGTCTGGTAGTTTTCATTTTAGAAAATGTTTACAGGAGCAAGTTGAGAAGGCACCAGCTTAAATTCTCAGATGAAACTAATCTCATATTGCTCAGTTGGCTACTTTCTGCCTTTGGGCGAGCTAAAGAGGGGGGTACTTCTTGGTGTGCTGTACTTTATATACCCCTCAACCTCTATTGCCCATCCAGTCTACTAAACCCAAAGAGATTGCACCCTTTCCTTATTCCAAATCCCTACTTGAGGTCTTCATGGCTGCTGGAGTGGCTCAAACCTGTGTAATCCTGTGGGAACCAGAAATGGCCCAGCTTGAATCCAATTTTAGGGGAGAGTTCTGTATCCTTGAATACTGTAGGCCCAAGGATGGAATTAAGTGAGAAAAGGAAAGGAGCACTGTTGCCCTGCGCCCACCCAGATCCTCAACCAGTTCCTCACCCAGTTACTGGGAGCTGGGGCTGCCACCTCTCTGGGATTTAAGGATGATTTTCTGGAATTTTTCTTTGGGTTTCTTGTTTTCTCCTCTCTGAGTTCATTTAGTGCTTTTAAAATGCAATCCTTTGTGTCTATTTAACCATGCAAAGAGGCCTCAATTATTTTCCTCATTCTCTAATTTTTCCTTAGAGATTTCTTTGGTGGACAGTTCAGATGTTTGAAGGGAGCCCAGAGATTGAGCAAAGGTTAATATTGGCCTTTTCTTTTCATAAACATTTCTCACATCAACTGGAAGAGCCAAATTTTTTTAGTGTTGATTGGGAAGTTGAATTCTTTTGTTTATTGTCTGTTATATGGTAATTATTGTTATTACTATTTCCAATGATGTAACATTCCTTTTTCTTTTTTGTGAGCAGAGAGGTGAAGTTTACCACATTCTTGAAGTCTCACATGGATACCTGAAAGACTATCACAGCCCATTCTCTTTACAGATTAACTGTAGGAACCTCTGGGCTTAAATTTTATTTCAACCTTCACCTCTTGAACTGCTTCAGCTTTTGTTCATGGAGTACAACCTCCATGCTGACTTGGAGAGGAAAAGCTCTCTATTTTCCCACATTAAAAAAAAAAATTAAGGATCCTCTTTCATGACAGAGGTCAGTAAACTGACCACAATTTATTACATTGGCTGCATTTTTGCATTCTTTGTGCATTTTAGAGTTCACATTGTTAATTGTCCATGATGTTTTGGTAAAATAGGCCACAGGTTCACCCTTTTGTCTTGGAAGAAGAAACAGGAGCGTGAGATTAGTCAACAGACCAAGGGCACAAAGAGTTCTTGGGCAGAATGCCTGGGTGTTTTTATTTTACATACTTTTTATCGAGTATTCACACTAGTCAGGCACTGTACTAGTCTCTCCAGGTGCACTGGATGAGAAGACATGGACCCTACCATTAAAAATGCTCTCACTCTAGCAGGAAGAGGGACACCAAAGGTTGCTACACCAAGGCTCTGCCACCAGATGTGTGTGTGGAGTGGGTGGGTGGTAGACTTCCACCACACCTCTCTGGGAGAAGGGAAGGTGTTGCTATTGTCTGCACTCAGAGCTCTGTTCTTAGTGTCTTTTCAAGTTGCTCTTTTTTTCATTTATTGGTTTTATATATATTCTTCTTACATCATTGGAAGGAATTACGTTAGCCAAAATTAGTCAAAAAGAAAAAGATAAATACCAGATGGTCTCACTGTGGCTATAGAGAAACTAAACAAAAGGACAAAACACTAGCAAGCAAAAAAAAAAAAAAACAAAAAAAAAAAAAAAAAAAAAAAAAAAAAAAAAAAAAAAAAAAAAAAAAAAAAAAAAAAAAAAAAAAAAAAAAAAAAAAAAAAAAAAAAAAACCAAAAAAAAAAAAAAAAAAAAAAACAGAACTGAAGCATATAGCAAGGGAGTGGGAAGGAGAGAGGACAAAATCAGGGGAAGGAAGAGCACAAGGAAACATGCTTTTAGTTTCTTAATGTCTGTCTCTCCATCTATAAATTGGGGATGAAATACAGCTACCAAATAGGCTTCATCTGAGGATGAACTATCTTGCAGGTGAAGGGACTCTGCATTAATTATTAAGTATGTATGTAGTTGATAACTTGTCTTGCTCTGTGTGTGAGTTGAGCCCTTACTCATCTATAAAGCCCCTCGAGGACCACCACTCTCACTTAACAACACCATCTTCCTAAAGACAGGAAAGTCTACCCATCACTCCCAAATTAAATACTAATGGTCTTTTGTGACTTCTTAAATATAGTAACGATAACTAAGTCAGGTGCTTTTCTAAGCACTTTTCACTTATCTATCCTCTTTGTCCTTTTTCTGTATTAAAATTTTAAATTCCTATTATACCACCAAAGCTTCCACAAAAGAGGGTTAGGGAAAAGGTACTGAACAGGAAAGTTTGAGAATCCCCTTAAGAGCCCCCATCCCAACACTAAAGGAAAAGGCTCTGTCAGTCTCCAATATCCATTTGAATGGCAGTTAATACTGGAAAGAATTCAGCTTCAGTGGCCCCCTTGCCTCCAGGCGGGTTCAGATAAAGATTATAATTGTTATGGAGCCGGCCCAGTCCTCAAGATTGAAACAGAGATAATTCTTTGCTCTTTAACACGAAACTGGAGTCCTTTGGAGACAAATTGGAAAAAGAGGAGGGAGCAGCAGGGGTGAAGGGAGACCTGTTTAATCTCTTTATTTTCAGGAAAACAATCATTTTAATGATTCGCCCTTTAATTTATAAAACAAACACAGCTGTGGCTTGACACCTTTATCTGATTTCAAAGGTGCTAACCTTTCAGCATCAGGCTCCAGAGTGGCAACCAATGCAGGAACTAGTGAAGGTCACATTTTGGGCTCAGAAAATGTGACCCAGAATTGGGGACCAGGCCTGGGAAGCCTGACCACCCCAGTGCTGAGGCCCTTTTAGCTGGCGGCCCACGATGTGAGGCAGAGCTGGAGTGTCTGTTTGTACATGGTTTCAGATTCAAACACACAATAATAATATTTTACAGTGATAACATGTCCTCACATCTCTGCAGCACAGAGCCTGCCACAGCCATAACCTCTGGTATCCTTTCCATGCTCCTAAATTTAGGACTGTTGGTTTCTTTAGTTCCCCAAGATGCAGGGCAATGCTGGCACTTAGTAGGTGTCATGAAAGATTCTTTTGGTCAATCAAAGAACATTTATGTTAAGGACAATGTGGAATGGTGCAATGGCCACTGGAACAGTTAAAGGACATTAGTGGAGAAACTGGTGCTTAATCAAGCCTGTAGTTTAATCAGTAGTGATGGCCAATGTTAATTTTATTAATTTTGACAAATGTCTCAGAGTTACAGAAGATGTTAACATTAACTGAAGCTTAGTAAGAGCTATACAGGCACTTTTCTGTACTATCTTTGCAATACTCCAAATTAAAATTAAATCAAACTAGAAACAAAGAGTTAAGGAGGCACACAAAGAAAAAACATGGCATGAAAGAACATCATCCCCATGAAGCTTTGATAAAAACACATATGCATAATTTAAAAGTTGTGACAATTCAGTAAGAAAATAAAAGACTAGTGATTCTCAGACAATGATACACAGGTACCCCAGAAAAACAGGGGGTGGAGGAGGGTGGCGAGGAATGGTTGGGGGAGAGATAGAGAACTGGAATTTAGCCTAAGGGTCCTATTTCAAGGATGAAATCTCTTTGAAGCTTTACCTTTAAAATCATAAATATTTTCACTCTCTCTTCTTTAGGTGCAGTTTTATATAAAAGAACGTTTCTGCACCCACAATTGCAATTAAAAATCGATACTCTGGGAAGATTTTCATGTTTATTTTGTGGTTCAGGTATCCATTGGTTATGCATTTGTGTTATCACACAAGTACGTGGCCCTTGTAACAATACTGATCTTGACCTGTGCTCCCGGAAAACAGTGACAGCTAAGAAATTCCTACCCATTTTTGTGTTCCAGAAATGGATAGTTATAAAGGGCCGCCCTGCCTAGTGTGGACTATTCTGAGAAAATTCTTCCGTGTGACTTCTATTGAGACTCTACCTGTCTCTGTGAAAGCCTCTGGTCCCCTTCCTTTTCTCGGATACCTTTCTCATTAACATTTTCCCTATTGCAATAACCTGAGTAAAGCCATATTAATTGCTATATTTTGTCTTTGATGCCTGTTTGAGAAATTAGGCTCTGTATCAGACAGAGCCTGTCTCAGTGACTGGTATAGAAGATGTTCCTAAATGTTAAAAACCTTAACAACAACCATAATTAGAATTCAATTTTAGTTTTAAATGTGTTTGTAATTTCCAACATAACAGATTTTATTATGTCTAGATATTGTCCAGTCCTACTGCTCATTTTATCCCTCTGGAAGCTGAGGCCTAGTGGGCTGGAGTGAGGGCACACAGAAGGTTAATGCCCAGATGTCAGGCCTTCCCTGCCTGCTGTAGCATCCTTCCCTCTACCCACTGTGTCATGTCTGGAACTCAGTGTCCAAATGCAATATGAGGACCAGGTGAAAGCATGATAACCTAAAATATGCTGAAGTGACCTAAGATATACAGTCCATGACTTACTGACTCAGTTTACTGGTATGCAGGCCAGTTTCTCCTTGAATCTTCCTCATTCTGTCTTCGCCACATCAGACCTTGTACTACTACCAGTGATAGCCCACCCAGAGCACAGTACATATAAAGTGTACATTAACCCTTAACTTCTCAGTAGGGGTTCTCAGCCTGGGGATATGAAGCTGCTGAGCCAATACTGGTACTAATGAACCTGCTTCTTGCTAGAACTTTGTGTCCTCGGTTCCAGATTGCCTGTTTACACTGAGTGTAGGGAACACTGAAACAAAGTTAACATCCTCAGGAACCCAGCAAAATGTGGGCATGTGGTTAACCCCTAATAAATATCTTGAATGAATGAATGTTTTAAATTCTCATCTTCCTGGAAGTTTGAAAAGTGCTGAAATTGCCCACAAGACATTTACATAATGGAAATAGGCTTTATTGTCTCCATTCCATGGGTAGGAGAATGAATAGACACAGTTCCAGCAAAGAAGTCTTTTCTGGACTTCTCAGGGGTTGAGACCAATGTTATACCCCATCTGGGGCTCAGGGCGTCTGTTTCCCATGAGGTGGGTTAGGGAACCATCTGAAAGTTGTGTGCTAACCACTGGGTGAGTATAGTAGAAGGGTAGGAAATAATAAGCTAGAAGACCAGATTTCTGGGGTAGCAGGACCACCTCACCTCCTTACTACTTATGTAACCTCGGGCAAGTTACTTTCTCTGATCTTTAGCTTCTTCCTCTATAAATGGTGATAATAACACACTTATCTCATGATTGTGTACATGTAAGTGCCTGAACAGTATCTGGCACTAGAGTAGTCTGTATAAGTATCAGCTATTATTACTTTTATGTACCAATACTGCTTTTATTTGAGTCAACGTTGATTTTCAACACTTTACGTGACAGTGACATAGGATCTCCTCAGATGCATGTCTCCATAGCACACACACACACACACACCACCAAGACACCCACAGTCCTCCACCACAGTCCAGTTTCTATGGTTGACACAGGAAAAAATGAACTTGCTTACCCATCTATTTTATAACATCTTTGGTTCCCTAGCAAAGAAGTTATCTTCCCTGACTTGGGATAGTTTCTGTCACAGGGGAAGTGCCTTTGAAGTTCCTTAAGTAACTCTAGGTGACAGCTCTCGGTAACACTCTCTGGTGGGATCTGGGCCCCCTCGGCCCCACTCTGGTAAACAGGAGTCCACACTGTTACAGTGAAGGATCACCCTTAAGGAAACTCTGCCCTTTCCCCTTCTCGCCTTTCTTCACTTGCAGAAGCACAGCCTTCCTCAAGGTTAGATTTTCTTTTTTTCCCCATTTATGTTTATTGAGGTGCAGTTGGTTTACGTCACTGTGTCTGCTTTGGGGGTTGTAGGTCCAAACCTCTAATAATGCACATTACCTTCCTTCTCCGTGAAAGGCAACTCAGGAAAGTATGCTCCCTGGGCCCAGCATTCCCTTTGACTTTTGGCAGCATCAGACTTGAGTTCCCCAGAAGAAAGCCAATAAATACAAGGATGGGAGATATAATCCAAAGAGAGAAGTTTCTGTTTTAATTAAGAACTTCTGCTCTACACCAAATTGCCTTTCTTGGTGAAATCACTTATAGCTGGGAGCAGGGGAGACAGCTTGCAGGGAAATACCTTGAGGTTGCTTTTGTACGAGAAGCAGGTAAAAGTAGCCAGAATGAGGCAAAGTGTCCTGTATGTGAAGCAGACCCCATTTGCTGCAAAAGATGATTTTGAGATGTTCAGTATTAGAGGGATGTACAATAAAACCATATGTAGGTAAAGTTTTATATAGTGACCCTTAGAGATTAAGGAAATTGAGATGTAAATAGAAGAAAAATCCAATGTACAGACCTATATGGTAAATGGAGACAGTATAAAAGAAATCTATACTAACATATTTGTTGGAATTGAGTACTAAATGTAGCTCTGGGATTTCTGGCAGCCAAGTCAAAGTAGGAAATACAATGGGATGTAATTTTCATCAAGTAAGAGAAACTAGGATTGCCAAGATCCACAAAGTCATATTAAGAAGAACACATTTCTGTATTGTCAAATATTCCTACTAAATGTCTTCAGGTCAGAAATAGCCCATTTGTGCCTCCTGCTCAGATTGATCTTTGTGTTCATAGTTGATAAAATACCAGGTATATTTTGTCTCAGAGTTAAAAACAGGCAATTAAGGAAGTAAACAGCCTCCAAACTAGGGGGGTGGGAAATGAAAACCGTATGTGTCCCTCACCGGCCAGAGACTGTGGGGAAGTGGGGAGAAACTCACCATTGACCTAAGAATGGTTTCAGCGGGGTCTCAGTTAAGCAAATAATAAAGTCCTTGAGATGGCCTTGGCTTCCAGGAAGGATCTATTTTCACGGATATGGATGTGTTAACACAGGCTCAGAAATGCATCCTTGCCTAAAGAAAATACAGGGCTTATGTAAAGTACTGTGCACTCTGCTGAAAACATCTGAGAAGTTTTTGTTTGTTTGCTTGCTTGTTTGCTTTTGTAAAACTGAGAAAGGAAATAAAAAAATTCTTGTAATAAACTGGCTAGGAGCTTTGGTAGAAGTTAGCCTAATGTGTCTCTACACAATTGTGCCTTCCAGGAGCTCTATCACATCTGGCCTAAGTCTTCAGAAACTAGGACCATTGGCAACTAATGTATGATTTAAGTGGCTGCTATTGAGGACACCATCCTCAACCTAGACCTTACCCTACCCCCTCCAGGGGCTGCTGCTGAGAAACCAGAAAAAGTCCAGTTTATATTTAAAGGACTTTATTGGGTAACTTGGTAAAAGGATTGTTATATTTATTGAATTTGATAATATATCCATGGTTACATAAGAGATTATTTTTGTTTTTAGTACATGCATTCTGACATGTTTAGTAGTAAAAGGCCATGGTGTTTGTATTTATTCTCTTTCTCTAAAGGTTCAGAAAAATATTTTACCTATAGATTTGCATGTATATCTTTCTAAAAGTATAAACAGTTGGTCCTTGAATAACACAGTGAACACTGACCCCCATGTAGTAAAAAATCTACATGCAATTTTTGACTCCCCCAAAATGTAACTATTAATAACCTGCTGTTTAGCAGAAGCCTTTATGAGAACACAATTAATACATATTTTGTGTGTTTTTATATATTACATTCTTATAATAAAGTAAGCTATAGAAATGGTGTTATTAAGAAATTAATAAGGAAGAGAAATACTTTGACAATACTCTGCTGTATTTATCAATTGCACAAGTTTATGTCTTTTATTTACAAGATGAAGTATCTGTCAGTACTTCCATGAATATTATCTTTTATGATATAGAACACTCTATATCTTAACATATTACTAACATTAGAGTCAAAAGTGAAGAGACGATGTGACAAAGAAATTCATATTTACTTACATGTATGATAATTAATGTATTGATAATGAAACAGCAGCAATATGATTTAAAAATATTTAAAAATCAGTGTATAAGTGGACTGTATAGTTCAAATCTGTCAGCGGTTTTGAGATCTTTTTTTATTTTCTCTATTTCAGTATTTGAGCCAAAAATGTAAAAATGACCTTGGGAATGACTTCAAGAGCTATGTCTTTTTTCTACTAGTTTCCCCCTGATTCCAGATTCTATGTCCTACTCTTTTTACCTGTGCCTCAGCATGATGCCTCTTCTGATGCCATCTTGAAGGTCATTCGGACTTGTGACTCCAGTGTCTTCTCTTTATCCCCAAAAGACACTTGCCATTCTCCTCTGCCATTCATCGCTGATCTTCCTGTGGCCACTTCCCTTCCTAGTCAGGACCCCCTCATTCTTGCTTTTACTGTCAGCACAGACCCTAACTGCTCTTCCTACCTCTAATGCCTACATTTTTGCCCTGCCAAGAACCTGTACTTCTAGAACACTGGTCTAAACACATTACTCTCATAGTGGCATCTCTTCATGACTCCCAAGCACCAACATAATAAAATTAAATACCTTAGCATTTAAAATCACCCATTATTTAAATACATTTTATTGTTCTAACCTTATTTTTAAAACACTATATACTTCATGCGTCAGGGCTGCTCACAACTGAGAATTCTGAAGTTTTCTAACCCTGAATCTCTGCTCCTCCCTGTGCTTACAATACTCCACCCTTCCTGTAACCAAGACTGAACCCAAATGCCGTTGGCATGGAAAAGCCCTCCCATGCTGAGTTGATCTCTTGCTCCTCTGGACTCCCTTGTCTGTTGAATCTCTGGTGCTTCGTTCACTCCATGTCTCTACCACCTACCCCAGGCCCGATGAACAGCTCCAAAAGCTGCCTCCCCACTTCTTAGCCTTTGCCATCTTAACTTGCTATGGTGGTGCTCAGCTGATGGCTATGACTTACAAGAAGACATCAGACTCAGAATCTCACACAAGAAAAGTAAAAACATTTTTCTCCAGCCTGTGACATTATGTACCTTGTTGACTAGACAATCCTTAGTCTGGAGATCACATTTTCTGGAAGCCTGGGATTGAGAGACGACATTTTGGGCACTGGCTGGCAGAGTTCCAGACCACATGTCGCCTGGCCTGTGGGACTGGGATAAGAGCAAAGGGGGTCTTCTGGTGGGGGAACTGAGTAGAGCTGGGAAGAAGTGGGGAGAAAGGAACTGCCTTTTAGGTGTGGGACATACCCCTAGGGAGAAGGTTATATCAGTTGGGTCTTCTGGGAAGTAGATGCTAAGATAGCCAGAAATGTGAGAAGTATACTGTGGGGTGTTATAGATTGGATGGTGTTCCCTACCCTACCCCAATGAGACTTATTTAGAGATAGAGACTTTAATGAGGCAATTAAGTTTAGATGCGATTATATAAGGATGGGGCCCTGATCTGATAGGGTAGTTAGTGTCCTTATAAGGAGTCAAAGAGGTTCTCTTTCCATGGGTATAACAGAAAGGCCTTGTGAGCCCATAGTGAGAAGGCAGTCATCTACAGACCAGAAAGAGGCCCTTACCAGAAGCCAAAGCCAATGGCATCTCGAGCCTGAATTTCTAGCTTGCACAGCTGTAGCCAAAAGCCTGTTGCCTAAGTCTCCCCATCTGTGGTGTTTTGTTATAACAGCCTGAGCAGACTAATACTGGGGCAGGGGCAAAGAGTGAAGGGGGATGCTGTGAAAGCTCAAAGGGCAAGCAAGCAGAGGCAGGTAGAGAAAACTGCAGAACACTGTGGGGAGCTGATAAAGTCCTGGCTAATTCACTGGGGATGTCTGAAGCCAAGACTGCCCAGAACAGGGTCTCACCTTGGCAGGCCCTGTTACCCTGCCATGCTCAGTCACTGGCTAGGGACTCTCCGGAAAGAGGGTAGCATCAGAGCTGAGGTGGGGCCTGGTCTCTAAGAGGTGACTGAATGATAAACTGTTTCTCAAGGGGAGAGCCAGGTACACATCTCCACAGTGCCACAGAGGTGTGAGGGAAATGGTCAGACTGGCTCATCCCAGTTAGCTGTGGAGATGTCACTGGTTCTCTTTCTGAGTTCCCAACCCTGCTATGCTCCAGGCTCCCAAGTTCACTGAAATGTTACTCTAGATACTTTGCTGAGAAATGGAAAGGGGACCCAAGGGCTTTCTCATCACCACCTTCGTGGAATGAGCAGAGAGGAAAAAGCTTTCAAATTGTGTGTGAACTCTGTAAGGGAGAGCCCAGGCTCCTGCCCCACACAGGCTTCCGTTTCTATTGTTGATTTGTCATCCCTGTTGGAGATATGGACCTGAATCTGTGTCTATGGCCTGTTTAGAAATGTTCCATTCAACCGACAAGGACTTGTTTCTTTGTCCTCTATTCGCTGCCTTTGAAAGACAGGCTACTCCTTCCCAGCTTTCTTATGCTGGAAACCACTGAATCCTCCATGCTGCTGCCCCCTTAAGAAAGAAAGAAACGGGAATCTTGAGCAGACAGGTTCCTACAAAGAGGACCCTCCTCTTGCCTGGGCTCTCCCCTCACCCATACCATTCTTTCCCCCAAGCCCAGACTGGTGAGAAACTGCTGAGAAACAACATCCACAATTAAGTACGAGGTCACGTTTAGTTCAGCACCATTGGCTGCTTAATTGGCTGATTCTATTGCTGCTCTCCTCATCTGCCAACATAGCCTCTAACAAGCTGCTTGCAGGGCAATTAATCCTCAGGTTCCTGAGACCCGACTGATGTAAAGATCTCTTCCCTTGCTGGGCATTGGTTTATCTGTGAACCTGTTGGTTGCAGGGAGGGGAGGAGGCTCTTATCCAGAGGTTTTGCACAAAACTTAGTGGGGCTCAGAGGACCGGCTGTCATAGGAAGATCCAGGAAGGAAAATCTGGTCTTTGTTTACAGTCAAGCAAGAGCAAGCCTGATTGTCTTTCTTGGGCTTCTGGGTCTCCCTGTGAGACCCAGAGAAAGAGAATGAAAGAGAAAGAGAAAGAGAATGAAGAGACAGTAAGCTCAGCTTTAGTAAATGCACACTGTCAAGTAGACCCTTGATGTTTTGAAATCTGGTTCGGTCTCTTGTCAGTAATGGGGCCTTGGGAACATTATGGTGACTAATCTTGGTCTGAGATCCTTCCCATGTAAAAATGGGATAAACGCAATCATTATTACACTGTCACCCACAAGTAAGAATGACGTAATGTATATGTAAAGTGCTTAGTATAGTTTCTGGCACCCTCCGCTGGGGCAATAATGTGACTGGAGAAACAAATGAGATCATGTTGTCAAAGACAGATGTTCTCAAGTCTCAGCTGGCAGAGGGAACTGTGTGAAGGACACTGGGGAGAAGGCGTATGTGAAATCAACCAAGTTTGAGCAGAGTTGAAACGGGTTCTCTAACTGTGGCCTTTAGAGGGAAGGCATATATTGATATGCCCACCATCAGATGCTTATTCCACCATCCCTATGGTTGGGGTATAGTGTACAAACTGCACACAGTCACTGTGTGTGCACATTCTTGTACATGGATGTACTTGGTGCTTAGAACAGTCCTGTAAAGTGTGTTGAGGTTCACATTTTCAGACATGAAGGCTCTGAGTTTGCTCCTTGCCTTAAAAGGTTATAAGGCTGGGGCGAAGGTGCATATGGAGTCCAGAATTCTCTAGTTCTGGGTCCAACACCATGGTATTTTCCACCATAACACTTACCACTAAAATTGATGAGGGTCCGGTTGCTTAGGACCTTTCTGATCTTTGCTGGGAGAGGTTGTCACTGTGGACATAGCAGGGTGCTGGGACCACACGAGTTGCTGGTAATGGCTTGCCGGCTCTGCCATAGACTGTGTGTGTCCCAACAAGATTCTTGGTACTAGAAGAAAACCGAGGGTACCAGAAGGTGGTGTCTCAGCAGGTCATGAGGGCTTAGTGCCCTTGTAAAATAGAACTGGAGAGTTCCTTCCCCTTTATCCATGTGAAGACATGGTGTAAAGGTGAACAGAGAACTGTCTATGAACCAGGAAGAGGGCCCTTACCACACACCAAATCTGCGCCATGTCTATCTTCGACTTCCCGTCTCCAGGATCATGGGAAATAAACGTCTGCTGTTTATAAGCCATCTGGCCTATTCTGTTACAGCAACCCAAGTTGACTCAGACAACCCCTGACCCTTCTGTCATGGCTGACAGGTTGACTGTAGGAACAGTGACTTGGATTTGAAAACATTTCCTCAGCCTCATTATTGAAACTCAAGCCCTGGTTTGCTTGCACAGCACATTATGGACTCAGGCGCTGGTCTTTCCAGTAACTTCTTTGATTGCTCTCTTCTGGCAGCTGAGCAGGAAACCTCTGTTCCCCCAGGTGTGGTCAGGAGAAAGACAAACCCTAAAGGGAAATGACTTCTTTCTATTTAGATGTTGGGGGGGGGGGAAAGTTTTTTAAAAAACAGAAAAGATATTCTTTTGCTTTTTGTTTCAATTCTGCTAAGGAGATAAAAAAATCTAGGAGGGCATCACCAATTCCTGTGCCACCTACCAGGCTCAGGGCAAATCAGCTGATGGGGGTGGGAGGCAGAAGTAATGATAGATGCTTGGTGGAGGTGGCGGAAGCACTTCAGTTGTTCCTGCAACCCCCATGTCCTTGCCCCCTTCATTTTGTTGACCTGATTTAGCAAGGGCCATTATGTTGTGGGTTGAGTTGTTCTCCTTTTAACAGGTCTCAACAACAAGTGTTTTGATTTAAAGAAATATTTTTAAAAAGCCACTGAGCTATTCCTGGGGAAATGAGAGAATGAGAAAAGGAAAATGCCAAACGGCTAGGTGCCTAAGGATGGGCCTTTTTGGAAGACGGAGCTGTTTTCAGTAACTAGGAAGGATGGAGTAGAGGTGAAAAGGTTATCATAGATCATAGAAATTCAAGATAATCTCATGCTATCATTTCCAGCTTCCTCCTCAAAAATTTTACCAGGGTTGTTAAGGTGCTAAACTGTTGAATTTGGAGCTCTTTTTCTTTTTATAACTTTTTTTTCATGCAGTCTTGTTAATGAGCGGGGGATGGCTAAAAGGCAGGCAGGATGTGGGAAGAAAAAGGAGGAGTCCTGATAATCCACAAACTAGATAATTGGCCTGTGATTAATCAACGGCAATATTTCAGCACTGCTTCTTTTAGGGGAAGCACAGAGAGGGAACAGAGGGAAGAGCTGGCATCTGAAGTCCCTGTAGCCTTAATGAAGGAGCAATCTGTTCATTGGAGTGTTAAGGAGTATGTGATATCATAAGTACCCAATTAAGGAAGCCCTTGCAAGTTTATTCACTCAGAGGAAGTATTAAGAAGGGTATAAAATTTCTTCATTTAAGATTAAAACGGCACAACAAAACCCTATCAGTTTTGCAGACATTTCTTGGTTGGCTCCCCAGTTTCTAGTCATTTCCACCTGCCCCTTCTTATTAACACCCCCAACTTCCTGTGAGAAATCACCATTTCTCCCCTTCTTAGCTGTGTCTCTTGGGTAGTTCCACCCGCATGCTAGACAGGGGCTTGTGATTTGCTCTCACCAAGGATGTTACACTTCTCCTATCCTCCACCAGGCCTGTCCTCAAGTCTACAAGACTGCATTTGGGTACTGGTAGCCATCTTGGAATTCATGAGAAGAGGTCAACAGTCTGGAATAGTTTTGTTATGCTAAGATCAAGGTGTTAGCAGTGATGGTTCCTTCTGGAGACTCTACAGGAACCTGTTTTTTGCCTTTATTGTTTCTTAGTGTCTCCCTTCTTCCTTGGCTCCATGACCCTTGCCTCTGTTTTTAAAGAGCATCTTGCCAGTCCCTGCTTCTGTAGCAACATTGTCTTTGCCTCTTCTGTAGGCACATCTCCCTCAACCTCCTTTATTTCCCACCCCCCCAACCTCCTTCTAAGTCCACCTGTGACCCACCCAGATAATCCAGGATAATTTCTTCATTGCAAGATGCTTAATTTAACCAAACCACCAAGCTTTTTTTTTTTTTTTTGCCACTCAGATTCTAGAATTAGGATTAGATATCTTTGGGACCATTAGTTAGCCCACCCCAGGATTAAAGCCATGAGGAAGCCTGGTTGGGCCAGGCCATACTCAGGGACCTGCTTCTCTATGTGTGATGATGGCTATTCCTCCAGAGAAGACAAAATACGCTTTTCAAAGGGCTGCCCTGTGAATTGTGTTTTCTTTGCTGGTGAACTCATTCTGCTAACTATGGTCATTTGTCAAAGGCAGCAGGCAATAAAAGTCTTGGCCACATTCATCTTGCCTGATTCCTGCCGCCCTCCCCCCCCAGGATATACACTTATGAATGCCACTTCTATTGGCCCTGGGGCCCCACATGAAACCTTTGAGGGCTCCCAGTTGTTGGACCTGTCTCTGCTTCAGGCTATCAGACAATCCACTCCTGGGAGGCAGGTCAGCACTCCCCGCAAGGCTTCAAAAATATTGTTCCACTTACTGTCTGGGACTGGCAGTCTCTGGAGCTTGTGGTCAGTCTCCAAACTCCAGGGAAGTCATTCTCACATAGCCCTGAGCTAGGCTTCATAGAGGAAGAGCATCTGAGTCAGTGAAAATAGTGAAACCACAAGGCCCTTTTCTGGCAAATCTTTAGGCCACATGGTGCTTCCCTCCTCCCTGTGCTGGACATTCTGGTGTGACTTTGCCAGGAGAGCACAGTTGGTTTTCAGGAGGTGCAAACAATGGCGCTAGAGGACCATCCTCTCTAGAGCATGGGAGAAGAGAAAGGGAGAGAAAATTCCCTTCAAAGCCTAAAGATGGGGCAGAGTGCTTGTTAGGATCAGGATTAAATGAAGATGTTGCCCTTGGCTGTTATTTCCAAGCAACTCTTTGGGTTAAAATACTAATTTTAAATAGCAAGGAGGAGGTATATGCTATAACTGCCTCAAAAATAAAAATAGAACTATGAGAAAATAACCCCAGATACTGGAAGATGGCATTTTTAATAGGTTTCTCATGGATAACTATGACTTTATGTATGTATTCAATGACCTCATCTGAAAAGAAATGAACACATTTTGCTCATTCAGACTAATTGAATGGGAGACCTACCTGGGATATCTGAATAACTACTTTTTATTATTTTCAACAGTTTTGAATAACAAGATTAAGAAGATGTTACCTAGGAGATATTTACACATTTATTCTTGAGATTACAAAGAATCCACTTTAGAATTCAGCTGTTGGGAGGTCAACATTGACAACCTGGAATTGTGTTCTTGCTGGAGGTGGGAATGTATTGGAGTATTTTGATTCATAGAAAACAGTAACTCATTCTGTGCTAATTATCCTAGACATCAAGTTTAGACACCAGTTCTCTCGTTCTCTCTCTCTTGCTCTCTTGCTCACTCTCCCTCTCACTCATACACATAGACACACATACACAGACACCTCTATTATGCCATTCTGTGCCGCTCAACAACCATGACTTATCAAAATGACCTAGAAAAAGATCTTTGCAAGTGCCTGCTCAGCCACCACTTCTCAGTCCAGAAGGAGTTAGAACACCAGAGAAACAAAGGGAGTTGTGTAGCAGGAGCCCACTAACGGGAAAGAACTGATAGGAATGTGAGTTTCTTGCTCCCTGGTCAATTCTCTGTCTTCTGTAACTACTTCTCCTTAGGCATCCATGGCCATATTAAGAAGGGGAGAAAGACCAAGAAGAGAAGAGGTACAAATTTTGAGTGAGCCATGGGTCAGCTGTCTGACTGCAATTTCCAGTAGGATCTGGAACGTGATTCTGGTTATTCCTACATTTCTCTGCTGGGAAGCAGACTCTGGAGAGAATACAGGAGTCACCTCTGCAGTGACCCTCTATCCAATGCTGCCCTGAGCCAGGCACTCTTCTAAGCACTTTCCATGACTTTAGTCCTCAGAACAGTCATTATGGTAGGTACCGTGATTAACCCCATTACATCGGTGAGGGGACTGGGACAGAAAGCAATTCCATAACTCACTCAAGGGTCATAATAAGTAACTGGAGTCCCAGCCTTCTAACTTCAGAGACCTCTCCTGCCCAGTATTGCTCTGCCCTGTTTATTTTTCTGCTGGGAGTCTCCCAGCGTTTGACACAAAATATTGACCTTTCAGAGTTCTTGTTAGGATCAGGATTAAATGAAGATGTTGCCCTTGGCTATTATTTCCGAGCAACTCTTTGGGTTAAAATACTAATTTTTAATAGCAAGAAGGAGGTACATATTATAACTGCCTCAAAATAAAAATAGAACTATGAGAAAATAACCCCAGATACTGGAAGATGGCTTTTTTTTGAGACTAAGTCTCGCTATTTTTGCCTGTGGTATCATGGACTCAAGCAATCCCCAGGATCAGCTTCCCAGGTAGCTAGGACTACAGATGTGTACCACCATGCCCAGCTATTTTTTCAGACTAGGTCTCCTTGTGTTGTGCCAGGAGGGACTCGAACCTTTATCCCCAGATCCTGCCGCGACTCCATAAGCTGTTGCTTACAAGCACGCGCCACTGTGCCCAGCTAAGATGGCATTTTTAACAGGTTTCTCATGGATAACTATGACTTTATGCCACTGAGTGTCCAGGCAAGGGCTAGAATGGCAGGAGCCACTTGATTGGCTGTAAATAGCTGCATCTGAATTTTTTTCCTGATTGTCACTGTACTATCATTATATTACACTATCCTTTCTGTGTGTCAAGATATGAACTGGGAGCACTGGTCTATTCATAATAGTCTACACAGTTCAGTCTGTTTGGATATTGTTTGTGCCATCTGCCTTGCTCAGGATAAAGTACAGCCAGAGGTTTAGGTCAACAGGCTGGATATTTAGCCTCCCAGATTCCACTTGTTCCTCTGGGAGTCATCTCAGAAACACAAAGGAGAGAGGATGTGTATCTGGAGTTGTGTAAACCCATCATCCCCCAGAAGGGTTGTTGAATACATATCCTCTGCCACAGGTCAGCATCCTTACTTATAGAAAAGACAGGACCTTCTAATCCAACGAGGGGAAATCATCAAGGTTCAGGGTCATAGAATGTCTTCCTTTTCCTGGTGTCATTTCCATTTTTTAAAACATCTCTGCCTGTCATACTGGGACAGCTTTCTG
>PVHY01011133.1:0-49115 GCA_004024945.1 Uropsilus gracilis | reverse complement strand
TGTCAATAGGGTTTTGGCTATTCGGGGTCTTTTGTTGTTCCATATGAATTTCAGTAATTTTTGTTCTATCTCTTTAAAATATATCATTGGGATCTTTATTGGAATTGCATTGAATCTGTAGATGGCCTTTGGTAGTATAGCCATTTTGATGATGTTGATTTTTCCGATCCATGTACAGGGAATGTCTTTCCATTTTTTTGCATCATCTTCTATTTCTTTTAAGAATGTTTTATAGTTTTCTTTGTGTAGGTCTTTTACGTCTTTTGTTAGGTTAATTCCCAAGTATTTGATTTTCTTTGGTGCAATGGTAAATGGGGTGTTTTTTCTAATTTCTTCTTCTTCTGACTGATTCTTTGCATATATGAATGCTGTTGATTTTTGCGTGTTGATTTTGTATCCAGCTACCTTACCAAATTGGTTTATTATTTCTCTCAGTTTTTTTGTTGATTTTTCTGGGTTCTCTACATAGAGAATCATATCATCTCCGTATAATGATAACTTTATTTCTTCGTTCCCTATTCAGATTCCTTTTATGTCTTTCTCTTGTCTTAATGTTTGACATACTTTAACCAAACAGTTTATCGAAAAAGAAAACAAGTTATCTTTTTTTCCCCCAGAAAAATGCCAGCATCTTGACTGACTCCTCAGCTTTAACAGAAAAACAAAACATACATAACATTGTATATCCTGAGTTAACAGTCACCACAAGTAAACTTGATCTATTTAGCTAAGAAATATAGAGGCATCCAGAGAATCTTGTGAGATGCCATTGATGTTTGTGCTAGGGGTAACAAGAGGAAGTACGTCTTTGTTTTTTGCATCGTTCCCACACCCGGAGGCTTTGGAATTTTTTGAACCACAGTGATGTTTGATTTTTTTTCTTCTTGTCTATGTTTCTCTTTATCCAAAGATGTATTTCAGGATGTCTTTACATTTCAGGGCAAGGAACATGGAAACCTTGAAGACTTTAGAACCAAGTCTCCCTCCTTGTTTTTCTCTCGAGCTCAAGTTTCCATGTTACAAAAGTTTAAGAATTTATTTTAAAAGTTTTGGAACAAAATGTAACACTGGGCTACTTTAAAAATTTAGCAAAAGTAAATATCTAAAACCATTATTTTGTGACCCAAAATCTGGCTGTGAGCTCATGTCCACTAAGTGAAAACAAATGGACCTTACCAACACCTTGCAAAGAAACTATAAGTATATCTCAGCCATCCTGGTTATAGACTTCTTTGCACCATGCCCTGTTACAAAAGGTCTGTTTTCAACCAATTGTGCTTGAGGTCATATAAATCTGCTAAGTACACCTTATTTATGAGTAATTTGAAGACTGAGAAGTTCTGGTTCTATATCACTTGGAAGTCTTCGTAACAACTGCAAAAAGAATTCTAAAGACTTTTTGCTTTTACTCCCTACCACAGTCTTAATGCAATAGCCAGAGATATTTTACTGCCAGGCACACAATGCTCCAATAGTTTTCCATCGAATTTATAATCTCAATAAGTTACCATGTCTATAAAACCTCTAGGCATTGGTATGTAGGCAAAGTTTAACAACCAGCTCCCTGGGGAGAAGAGGTCTTGATTTGTAACATTTGCTGATTTTGTCATGTAAATGCTTCCACCACAGCTAATTTTAATGGTGCAACTGTAGAATTATAAAATTCATGAAATTTTAATAAGTTTGTTAAACCATATTTCATCAGATCAAATGCACCTCTAGGTCTAGAATACCTCTCTAGCTCATTTCCTTACTCATTTTACTGCAAGCTTCTTTTCCCTCTCTTGTTACCTCACTTTTTTCTTATAATTTCTTACTCTATGATATTAGAGTGTAAGGTTGTGGAGGCAGAAATGATATCCCCAGCACCTAAAGAGTACCAGAATAGCAGCATCCTAAAAGATATTTAGTCAGTATTTAGTGAATGAAAAAATATGCTATTTTAAATACATAAGGGGGAAAGGCTTTCATATTGAAAGCTAAATAATTAATACTTATTCTAAGAGACATGAAGTAGTTGTGGTCAAACTCAGTGGTCAAACTCAAATTCCCAAAGTGAGTAGAAATTCAGTTCTAAGAACTTGATGTTACTGTACTCAGTCACAGAGTCTCAGAAAATGATTTTACTGGGAGTCTCAGTTGCTATTGCACCAGCCAACCCATCACCACCAGTTACCAGAGGAATCAGGTTTGTGGGCAAGATTTTCAAACATGTTAAGAATCTCAGGAGCAGAATCACATACACAAAAAATAATAGTTGGGGGTAATAGCCACAGCTGTGGGCCAAAGATGTGCCTTCATTTACGCTCAACAAGGAAGAAACACTATGAACAGCAATGGTCTTAGCAGTCACCAGGAATGCTGAAGCATGAACAACTATGAAACAACTTAGTTTGTCAAAAATGAGTAAGATATATAATTGGGATTAATGCTTTAGAAATGATGTAAACTCTTAACAGAATAGACACCTGCTTCAAATTCAAATGAGTAAGTACTCAGTGGTTGAGAAGAACAGCAAAAAACTCTCTCCTTATTGTAAGATATAAGACCCACTGAAAATTCATTCCAGGAATTGGCAAAAATTAAACAAAGTAGAAATGAATAAGGAAAAACAGAGTGCTCTCTTTGCAGGTGTTGGTCAATATATGATCCAGAAGCACCTCCATTTACTTCTCTTGAGATATTCCAATTGGATGTAAGGCTTGTGTCTGCAGCTCCTCATTCTGAACCTTGGAAATTAGGCTTGTGTATTTACCTGCAAAATAAGTGTTCATAACTTCATCCCAAACATTTCCTCAAAAAGCTGAAATAGAGAAATTGTTCTGATATGAGCAGTCATCTTTTCCTTAAGAAATTCTTCTCGCTTTTCAGTTTTGTTGACCTATGTTGAAGTCTGTAGAAGAATGTAAAAAATGGAGGGATAGCTGCTATTTGCACCATCTTTCCACTTTAAAAAATGCAGTAGCTATATGTTTATGGCCTATAAATAATCTAAGGATTTCCCTTCTTATTTCCCCTTCTGCTCTCTTGTTGTCTGTTTTCCTGTAGTCTGAATTGTCTGATTCCACCAGCAGTAGACTCAGAGTGAGCATTTCTCCACCTTGTCTCTTTGCTCTGTGTATTGTAAGCAAGACAGTGTAGGATTAATGTCCACTTTGTGCACAATTTGAAAATAGTGTCCCTTACCCTCAGAACTTTTAGGATTACTCTACAACACTCTCATGTAGCTTTGTGATATGGCCACCTGGAGGTTACTACCATAGAGACAAGGGTACATCCAGATTGAGTCAGCTCTGCATAGAGTCCATGTCCTGTCTGATTTCAACCTCATATCAAGCAAGATGCTAGGAGAGAATTATGTGGGTATAAGTTAAATCTGTGGGCCAGGCGCACTTCCCTCTCCCTCTCACTCTTTTGAATTTCCACACAATCTCCTCCCTGGGAACAATGTTTTCGACTAGTGGTTGGAAATGGTCTGGTGGAAACTATGAGCAGGACCTCCCATTTTGCCTGGACTCTTTAGTCGTCCCAGTGGGTAGTGTCCTGGTCCTCTGTAACTCCCCTGGTGAAGAAAGCATGTCTTACTTTCCCTTCAGAGTTTAATTCTCTATCCTGCCTGACATTGGAGTTACCGACTTTCCCTTGACTTCTCCAATAATTTGCACCCAGCAGATGCATTTCCTTTATGAATGGTCATATCTGAATGAGAAACATCAGGTGCTTGGCCCTTCATGGAGATGTTAGTGTCTCAGCATTGCCTACATTGGACACAGGTTTTCATGATGTTGCACTACATTTTATTTATTAATAAACCATAAGTCCCTCCCTCTGTCTCCGTTGAGATCCCTACTGAATTTCTGCTTCTTACAGTCAATTTGGAACTCTCACTGATAAGACCAAAAGTAATAGATGTCACTTAACTGTAATTAATGACCACTTTCTGACTCAAATGATCATTTTTTTCTACTTTTCTGAATTTGCTTTGATGATTCCTAGAATCCAGTTTAAAAGGGGGTAAGACAGTTGGTTCTAAAGTACTTTACACATATCCCCACAAATGAAATTTTTAATGTTAAATGAGTAAATTATTACTAAAATATAATAGTCCTAGTGATGGTATAAAGAAACATAAATTTATATTTAGGATGATGGTGGAAATTAATACAAATTCTCTCAAAAATATTTGACAATGTATATCATAACTTGTAAACATTTGAGTTTTAAATCCAAGATTAAGCATTCATCCAATCTAATCAGATAATTAGACTTCTTTGTCATATTTATGTATAAATGTGATAGTTTTTATTTATTTTTTTATTTTAAATAATTTATTTATACATATATTTCACATCATTGTACTCCCCGGAGGTCACCCATCACCTCCCCTCCCTGGCTGCTCCAGCTAGTCCCCCTTCCAGTTGTGTATTTTTATTTGACTGTCCATATATTAGTGAAACCATTTGTTTTCTGTCTTTTTCTTTGGCTTGTTTCTGCTAATATTACTTCTTCTAGGTACATCAATGTTACCATAAAATCATCAAATTTGTCATTTTTGATTGATGAATAATATTCCACCTCTTTTCCATTCATCTGTTTTGGGACATTTGTGTTGTTTCCATATCCTTGCAATATTAAATAGTGCCACAGTAAACATCTGAGCACAGGTGTCCCTTTTATACCCATGTTGAGGTCTCCTTTGGGTAGATTACCATAAGAGACATAAAAGGGATACAAATAGGGAAAAAAGAACTGAAGCTTACACTCTATGCTGATGATGTGATTATCTATATGGAGAACCCAAAAAAATCCACAGAAAAACTATTTGATACAATAGACCAGTTCAGCAAGGTAGCTGGTTACAAAGCCAACACACAGAAGTTAGTAGCTTTCCTATATGCAAAAATCCAAGCAGCAGAAGAAGAAATTTTAAAAACCATCCCATATACCACTGCACCAAAAAAAAAAAAATTAAATACCTGGGAACAAATCTAACAAAGCATGTGAAAGATCTATACAAAGAAAACTTTAAAACACTGCTAAAAGAGATAGAAGAAGAGATAAGGAAATGGAAAACATTCCCTGCTCATGGATTGGAAGAATTAACATTATCAAAATGGCCATCCTTCCAAAAGCAATCTATAGATTCAACGCAATCCCTATAAATGGCATTCTTGAATGAGAACAAAAATTACTGAATTTTATTTGTAATAACAAAAGACCTCGAGTATCAAAAAGTCTCCTGGCCAGAAAAAGAGAGAATAGAGGCTTAAATATTCCAGACTTCAAATTATACTACAAAGCCATAATAATAAAAACAGCATGGTACTGGTATAACAACAATGTGACCAATGGAAGAGAATTGAGTGCCCTGAAATAAACCTACATAAATAGTCAACTAATCTTTGACAAATGAGTGAAAAACCTACATTGGAACAAAGACAGCCTCTTCAACAAATGGTGCTGGGAAAACTGGACCTACACATGTAAAAAAATAAACCAAGACAACTCCCTTACACCATGTACAAAAAACAACTCAAAATGGATAAAAGACTTGTATGCAAGACCTGAAATCATAAAATACATAGATGAAAACCTAGGCAAAACCCTCCACGAATTGCAATTCAGAAATCTCTTTCTAGTCACATCTACAGATGGCAAAAAAAATGAAGGAAAACATAAACAGATGGGACTACATCAAACTAAAAAGCTTCTGTACAGCAAAAGAGACAACAGAAAAAACGAAAAGAAGACCAACTGAATGGAAAAAAAATTTGCCTTCCCCAAGAGCTTAAGGGTTTAATAATGAAGATTCACAAGGAACTAACACAACTAAACAAAAACAAACCAAGAAGCCCAATCAAAAAATGGGGAGAACTAAAAAGACATTTCTCCAAAGAGGAAATACAGATGGCCAACAGGCACATGAAAAATTGCTCAACTTCACTAGCAATCAGGGAAATGCAAATCAACACCACAATGAGATACCACTTTACACCATTAAGAATGGCCCACACCAAAAAAACCAAAACAAACAAACAAACAAACAAACAAACAAAACAGGCAACAAGAAGTGCTGGCATGGAGGTGAAGAGAAAGGAACACTCTAACACTGCTGGTGGGAATGTAAACTGGTCCAGCCACTCTGGAAAGCAGTGTGGAGGACCCTCAAACTAATGAAAATAGAGGGTTTTTTTTAATTGTAGAAAAAATGCAAGCAGAAGGGTTGAATCCAAAAACTGATAATTAGCACAATAATATTATAGAGCCAACAAAAGTATATTTAGAAAATGTTAATAGCATGGGAGACCTTTTATGAATATCTTTAGCTAGACACACCAAGATATCCAGTTAAATTCTACATAAGCTTGTATTCTTCATCTCATAGGAGTTGAGAGCCTTCTGTTTTCTATGAAACATTGTACTTTTATCATTATGCTCTTCTTAACTGTGTCCCCTTTTTGTCCTGAATCAACAAAATTTCGATACAGTTTTTTTTTTTTTCATTGTTTCCACAAGCTATTCTTTAATGCAAACATCAGTATTTCCTGTCAATATATCTTTAAGACTTAGGTCAGTAGGAAAGCCTGGGGCGATTGCAAATTGTATTTTCTTCTATCTTCTGGTTCTGGTTCTCTCCTTCTGGTTCTCTCCTTCCTTTCCATTTTTTCTATCCCTTTCCCTACTTAAAAAAACAAAAAAAAGGAAAAGAAAACCCTTCTTAGTTCCAGACAGGCCAATCTGCCCCTACATAAAATCTTTCCCTCCAAATGAGTATGATTAAGATTTCCTTCTCAATAAATAGAATTTATTCCTGTAAGCTTTTCTGATGTAGGTATGTTTTTTCGCTTAAAACTATAGACAATCATTGAATAACATCATCCAATTGAGTATTTTTCAGCATAATGTTGATACAAAAAAAAATTCATTCATGGTGACTGCCACTATCTGTGTGGATTTTACATGTTCTCCCATGTCTTCATAGACATTCCTTGGGCACTCTGGATTCTTCTCACATGCCAAGGATGCACACATTAGGTTAACTGACTTATCAAGACAACTGGTTTGTCCCAGTCTGCAAATGTACTCCTGGGTGGAAGGGTACCCTGGCTTCCAGCTGCTCTTTGAGCTGCTAGGACACACCAGGCCACTCTTAACCCAAACTGGAATAGGCAGCTGGCAAATGAAGAAATAAATGCATGAATGAATACTAATTGCTTAATACATTGCATCAATTGAATTAAATTAATTGTTTTAGTTAAATTAGACACTAATATATTGGATGGATAACATAAATTATATTAACATTAGAATAATTTTGTGTCTTTATTCAGAAATTTGCTGATGTTTCTATAATGACAAATATATCAACGGAACTTAGCTTTTGTTCATGTCAATTAATGTATGGTAAAACTTGGTTTGTCATAAACATCATTTCACTTGAAATCACAGATTCCAGGAACCTTATTAATAATTTTTTGAGAACTTGTAAATCTAACCCTCTTTAGCTAAAACAACAGATACATTGATCTGTATTTAACTCTAGCTGTCGAGCCTTTTCCGAGACCCTTTGTGTTAATTGTAAGCACATTTGCTGTTGATCTAAGCTGCTGGGCAAATGCTCCTTTCCTCACCTGCTCATTTGTATTCATTCTCCTTAGAAGGATGATGCTCTTATAAAACTATTCTTTGATTAAGAGTACACAGGTCACTGTAAATCCATGTTATCTCCCAAGAGTTTTAAAAATCTCATATATAGGGAAAACAAGTAAGGTATGTATACATAAACCTAAGACTAAGAAAATACACTGAGATAGACACAGAGGCTATTGATGATTAATCATGTGATTTTTAAGTTTCATTATATTTTCTAAGTACAATGTGTGCAGGTATGAATGTATATATAAATATATAAACATACATATATAATATAAATGTGTGTGCCCCCACTGTCAGTTAAAGGTAATAAAATGATTAGCTGTACAAAGACTATTTTATCATAGAATAATACATATAACATTATCACTGATATATGAATATTCTGGTAGTTAGATTGTTAATTTACTTTTAAATTTAGAAGTATGCTTTCTCAGAGACAAGTATTTATTCTTTTGAAACCTAAGAACCTCTAACAAATAGAATAAAAAAAAATTGAGCCCCAAACACTTTAGCATGTTGCAAGATGGAATGCAAATAGCAAAGTAAGTTCCAAGGTAATTTGCACATTTTCAAGTAAATGTATTATTTTCTTGATCTTTTTTTATGAAATCTTTCTGTAGTTGAATATCTTATGGAATTATACTAAGCTGTTAGCTGCTCTACTCCGGTAGCATAATGTTTGCAAGTCTTTTCTAAACCAAACCACCTATATTATGTTGTATCACTACACATTAAGTGTCATTAAATATCTATTTCACTTATCACAAATATTGACGTGTATGCCATAAATCGAAGACCTGGTTTAAAATTGCTCAATACAGGACTGTCACTTAGTATTAGGCCAGGGAAAAGGCAGTGTGCTGGCATGTAAAGCCCTTAAAAAACAATTTTCATCTGTTGTTAAGAAAACAAAAATTGCTTTCATGTTGTGAATTTTAATGAAAAAAATTTATATGAACTTTGTATCAAAAAGGTATTATGGAACTATGGGGTTCATCCCTACATTTTCTTACATGCTGTCAGTTGTCAGCTCTCAGTATCAATCTAAAAAGAATTTTGTGTGGGATATAAACACAAATAAACCAAGTCAGAATACTCCAATTTAGTTTTTACAAGAGTACTTGCAAGAAGTCAGGAGGTAGGAGAATATAATTTGATATATTTTGATGAAATTCTGTAAATTTAAATTATGCGTGCTAAATTTCACAGGCTCTTATTTAAATTCAGGACATCACTATTCCATAACAAGGGCCAGAAAAGGTTAAAAATTTCTGTCTAAATTTTCTAAAAGTCTTTTAATGGCTGGGTTGACAACCAGAGGAATATTATTAGCAACTGAAATGTTACTGTTAAATTAATTTCTTTTCTCGTTGATTGTCCCATAGTAATTTCTACAAATTCATTAATTACCAAGAGAAAAAAGAAATGTTTACTTCTGTACATTAAACTATGAGTTCTACTTGAACTATTTTCTTCATTCAAGAAACTTAATCTTTCAAAACTCAAAACTAAAAGGATATCTGCCTTTTCTCCAGGTGATGCCCTGAAATCATACTAAATTTTTTCATACCTGTAAGATATATCAATCCATAAATTTGTCATTTATAAATATATAAATTAATATGCATGTACACATATATACATCTGTATTGTGCACATGTATACATGGGTGTGTATGTGTGTATATGTATGTGTGAATATCTATTTCAAAAAATTTTAATATATAGATTGTACTTTTAGATGCAACTATCAACATTCATTTGAACACATATATGGTATATATATATACATATATATATATACATGCAGGGATATGTTATATGTATGCATATGTAAGTGTAAACCTCTTTCTCTTTCAAAACTTTTAGTGTTTTTCAAGATAAGGATTATGTGATTTAGGATATGGAAATTTCCATAAGCTATATAGTATGTTTTAAAGCAAGAAAAACAAAATCAAAGAAAACAGAAGAACAGACAAAGCTAAACCAAGACAAACCCTAGAAATCTGACTTTGGAATTGAGGTTACTGGAAGGGCAGGGTGGAGCATAGGGACTTAAAGATGCAGGGAGCCCAATGAGCTGTGGGTGGTGACATACATTTAAAGAGAGGCGAGCCTGTACCCTAAACCATATAAAGTATTATAACTATGTTTCCTCAATTTTTTTAAATTTATTTTTTTATTTTGTGTATATATACACAATATTTTATTTTTTGTATTTATTTTATTTTGTATATACATTGTATACTATATATATTATATATACAATATATATAATACATATATACTATATATAATACATATATTATATATATACAATATATAATACATACAGTATATGTATATCATACAATACAATACAGTACAATGATATATATATATATAAAACATTATTGTGTACCCTGGGGTTTTCCCATTTCCTTAACACCTGTTAACCATCTAATTCTTTTGTGCCCTCCACCTCCCCCATTTTCTTCTCCCTCCTCCCCTCTCACTCAAATTGTTCAGTTCTCTGGTTGTTTCTAATTTTTCTTATTTGTTTGTTTGTTTTTCCTTATATCTTTATGTGAGACCATCCTGTAATTCTCTTTTTCTTTCTGGTTTATTTCTGCTAATATGAGTTCTTCTAGCTCCATCCATGTTACTACAAATGACATATGTTTGTCCTCCTTGATTGATGCATAATATTCCATTGGGTATATATACCACATTTTTTTCCAGCCATTCATTGGTTTGGGGGCATTTGGGTTGTGTCCCTATCTTGGCAATTGTAAACAGAGCTGCAATAAACATGTACTGCAGTAAACATTAAAAAGATGCGATGTCTTTTTAAATTAGTGTTTTCATGTCCTCTGGGTAGATTCCCAGTAGTGGGAGAGCTGGGTCTAATGGTAATTCGACTTTCAATTGTTTGAGGGTCTTCCACACAGTCTTCCATAATGGCTAGACCAGTTTACACTCCCACCAGCAGTGTAAAAGAGTTCCTTTTTCTCCACACCTGCACCAACATTTGGTTTTTGTCTGTTTTTTTTTTTTTTTTTTTTTTTTTTTTTTTTTTTTTTTTTTTTTTCATATGAGACATTTGTACTGGTGTAAGATGGTATCTCAGTGTGGTTTTAATTTGCATTTCTCTGATTTTTAGTGATGTGGAGCATTCTTTCATGTACCTATTGGCCATCTGTATTTCCTCTTTGGTGAAGTGTCGTTTTATTTCTCCCCATTTTCTGACTGGACTTTTAGCTTTGTTTTTGTTGAGTTGTAATGAGCTCTTTGTGCATCTTTGTTATCAGACCCTATCACTTGTCTGGAGGGCAAAAATTTTCTCCTAGTCTGTTGTGTTTCTTTTTGTTTTATTTATTGTCTCTTTTGGTGTACAGAAACGTTTTAGTTTGATGTAGACCCAGCTGTTTATGTTTTCCCTCATTATTTTTGTGAACTGTAAGTGAAATTCATGGAGGGTTTGCCCAGGTTTTCCTCTATGAATTTTATGGTTTGAGGTCTCACACCCAGGTCTTTTATCCATTTTGAGTTGATTTTTGTACAGGGTGTGAGGGTGTTATATTGGCTTATTTTTTTGGAAGTCATGGTCCAGTTTTCCCAGCACCATTTGCTGAAGAGGCTATCCTGTTCCATTGTATGTTTTTTGCCCCTTTGTCAAAGATTAATTGACCATATATGTGTGGTTTTATTTCTGGGTACTAGATTCTGATCTATTGGTCTGCTTGTCTTGTCTGTTTTTGTACTAGTACCATGCTGTTTTTATAATTTTTTAAATATAATTTTTTTAATTAAAAAAAGAGCTAAAGTCAAAGAATATAGCAATTCATCAATAAATACTCTATAAGCAGTTCTGTTAGCAAACTAAGTTATGCTACAGATTTTCTCATTGTTCCATTTAATATCTAATGTTGGATCTCTCTCAGTAACAATTTATGGAATCAGTAATTTCTCACATTCTATTTGAAAAATGTTTCTTTACCCAAAGGTTAACTCCTTTAGGAGCACAAGCCTCTAAATTTTCTGTGTTGCTGTATTAGTTGGTACAACTAGATTCACTGGACTCATAAATCTATCAATTTTCTCTTCTAGTCTATAACAGTGTAATCCCTGAAATCTCATAGATATAAATGGAATTGCTAATTTTCAATAAATCTACAGAAACAGGTAATAGTGTCATGGGCCCCCAGTTTCAATCATTTTAGCTATAATAGATGATACCACAGGGCTCAGTATAGGTCATAAAATTTACTGATCAGATACAGATTTTAACCCCAATGTATTTTGTAACGTTTTCTTTTCTTTTGGCAGTTTAAGTATGAATCTAAGAATGTTTTCTTACTGGAAATTGACTGTAAGAAAGAAAGAAGAAAACTAGGTTTTCTATATTAGTATTTGCTATTCAAAGGAACCACTACCCAATCGTTAAGACATTATTTACTTCCCAAGTATATGTACACTAGTATATATACTTATTGCTTAAATTTTTCACACTGGGAAAATATGAAATTACTATGTAGAGTCTCATGTTTTATAAAATACCTATTTTTTAAAAATGTACTTTTTAAATGAATGATAAATTATGCTTTTGAAGTAAATTCTCTATACAATTAAAGATTTTAATATCCTTATTAACTACAAAATATTTTCTATTATTTAAAAGCAGAACAATATATTTTCAGTTTATATATTTGTTCTTTCTTTATTATAGCTTTAGCAATGTCTAAAATCTTATCAATTTTCCATGATAACTGTCATTCATCCACATATTTAAAAAAGTTAAAGATATTTCTTTAGATGACTCAGTAATTTTTTTCTGTCTCTGTATTGAAATATGAAATAGATCTTTGATATATGTCTGTTCCTTAAACAAACTTAAGTAACTGGTAAAAAATCATAAATACTCTAAGTGTATCATTTCTATAAAATTATTGTAAAGGAATTTGATATTCACTCTAAATGAAAGCTTCCCCTGCAATACTAAAACCTTTACAATCTGAGTTACACCCGATGGGGAAATTCCTGAACTAAGCTGAAAATGAGCGTATAACAGAAGGGATGGATTATTTACATTCTTTGCCAAAGTTTTATAATTAAAGTCAGAATAGATAGAAGAGTTGAAATGTTAAATCAGTATCCTCTTATTTAACTACTCTTATCGAATATGTACACACAAGTCAGGTGTCTGTGGGCAAAAACACAGATGTGGTAATATTCACTGCTGTCTTTTCTGGATAACTTATATTAATATTCATCTGGTTTCTCCTTTATAATGCACATTTTCCGCCTTTCTCTGTGGTCAGGGTGAGGTGGTAAGAGATGTTAAATAAACTAGATAAGAGTAGTGCAATATACAGTTATTTGGATGCAGGCTTTACACTTTTGGTTCTAGTATAAATAAACAGCAATGAAGAGTGCTCTGTAACAGTTGGGATTGGCAATGAAAAAAATTTAAAGTAAACATTTATTATAAAAAAGTAGAGTTTTAGTAATCTTGACAAGAAGATTGGTTTTACTGGTCAGGTCAGTACCCTTATGAAAATTAAATGCTCTGTTGTACAACAAAATCTATGCTGAAACTACAACAAGATGGATCACACCATGTTGAGAAATACGTGAATATACTCTTATAGTCCCCATAAATATTTATTAACATCACACAAGATTTTGATAAATATATTCTGAACAGCAATACAAATATGTCATATTCAAGACATTGAAAGGAGGTGTATGACTTCCTCTGATTAACTCACTGAAAATAGGAATGAAATTTCTAGGGTCAAAATCATTAATACCATTTCTGACTTTGCCATTAATGACTAGACCATCGCTATTAGCATTTGGCCAACTAAGTAAGATCATATTAACCCTTGGAAAAATAAAGCATTATTCACTAGATCTGATACGGGCACTATATTTGGATATAGAAAATTCATTTTCATTTAGCAGGACCATCTAAAGTGAGTATCATTGCCTGAGACTTTTATACATGTGAATTACCCATTTGCTTTTTATTATATGGTCATTTATGTATATATTTTCACCATCTTATTATGTAAGTTATTTGAACAACATCAGAAGGTAGTTTGAAATATGTCTCAGAACTTGGTAAAGTTATTCCACTATGGTCTGTTTTCTGGGAGGTTCTGGCAATTTTGCAGTGGAGAAAGCTTCCAATTTTAGCCATGTCTGTGTCTTAAGGTGGTGATGTCAGATGTCCACTCGGAAGCTAAATTCCAGTTTGGAATTTAAATTAGAATTTCCTCTCTTTAGCAGATTTTATTGCTTCAATAGATATTGTGTCAATAAAAAGCCTTTGCCTATTTGTTTAATCTCAGAAATATATGAATACACATATGGGAAAACAAATTGAAAGGCATCTGACTTAAATCAGCGCTCCTGTTCTGATTCACTTTGAAAACTATAAAGCCCTTCCTCCAAAAATCATAGATAGAAATTGTGTTCATTTAGGTGGATCCCATAAAAAAATTCATTTTAAAAGACTAGTTATCAGGTTTCTCTTTTCTAGACAAGTTATTTTCTTTGAATTATCATTTTAATTCATGGATTAGTGATAAAAAGAATGTAGTATATGAAAAGATAGTCTGGTAATTATTGGCTTCCCTACAGACTGAAAGAGTGTATCACATTGTACACATAAAAATATGAAAATGCTTGAGATATTATTATTTTATATTGAAAAAATTTAATTATTTAGAATGTGGTTTATTTTTTCATATGCAGCCAATCATATTCTATTATTAAAAACTGTTGCCATGGTTTCCAGTTTGGAAAATTATATTTATTGTATGATGGCAACATATTGGAGGTTTTACTTTCACATTAAAAAGAAAAAAGATCGAACAAAATTACTTTTCCAATAAATTAAAATGTGCCATACAAATATATTTATAATCATAGCTTACTAAACAGACTGTATATTGGTCCGATTTGCATTTTGAAAATTCTCAAGTTACTAAAACATTCAACTCTTATTTATCCATGTTTTCTCAAATTAGCTGTGCTTTATTTTTCACAATGAAATGTTTAGGGACAATAGGAAACCATATTCCAGGTAGGATTGCAGTGTAATGTCAGCAGAGAGCGGGACGGAAGTGGGGTGGGGTGGTGTGGGGGACTGCCATACCTATGCTTAGAGTAGAGGGAGAAGAGTATGACAGACAAAAGAAGTTAACTATAGAAATCAACACCTCTTTCATAAAGTAGGAGATTTTTCTTTTCTTCAGCATTTGCAATCCATGACACATAAGGTCTTGCTGCTTTCCCTTGCCTTTGTAACTTCTTTCCAGCAAATTTATTAGTATACCATTGCACTCTACTTAAATTGCTACCTATTCAGATTTGATTTTCAGAGAACTGTGTAATTTTAAGACAAATTTTATGGATGAATTTCAGAACCAGGAAAAGCACCTTAAAGAGAGGCTCTTGTAGTTGACTCAAGTCACAACTGGTGACCATGGCCTTGATGTACTTGGTACTGCAGATTCCTTCCCAGCAATCAGCCCTCCAATCAGCCCAGTGCCTGTTCTTCTGTGAAAATCCTCCTTCAGAAACATTTTGCTTAAATTATGTAAAAAAAAGACAGTTTACACATGATTTTGGTTTTTTGTTTAGCCACTTTGGAATCTTCTTTTCTCTATATTTTAAGAACAGAAGATTCTTGATGCCTATAGCTGACCTTGACTGACATTGAGGTCAGGCCCCCCAAATAAGTGACAATTCCCAAAAGTACAGGGGCATCAGAGGCTGGAAAAGAAGCAAAAAGATTGTGACTTCTTTACTTTTAACATTTTTCCATAGAAACATTAAAAATTCAAATTAGACTACAGAGTTGATTTTTTTTTAATTGGTAGCTGAAAATTATAACAAAGTGTTATATACTTCCTAAGTCTTGAATTTCACCATTGCTGCAGAGGACCAGCAGTGAGCTGACTTTTTTTAGCATTTACTACAAGTCACACATATGCTTAGTGTTTAATAACGCATTAACTCATTCAATCTACATGAAAAAAACTGATAGTAATTTTTCCATTTTACTATGGAAAAATAACAAAACAGCAAAGGGTGTAGAAAGGTCAGTCATGACTTCATAAGCATCCAATATATACCATGTACATCCTCATTTACTCTCTACAGTTTTGAAAGTGAATTATTTTCTCCATTTTTCAGATTAAAAAAATCAAGGTTTAGAGTTGTTAAATCACTTGATCAAGTTCAAGTAGAAGACTTTGATTTTAATTCAGCTATTATCTTCTACAAAAAAAAACATAAAATATAAATGGGATGAATTAGGTAAAATCACTCACCAGCACAGGGACTATCAGGGGAGGAGACACTGACTGCTAGACTCCTAGAGATGAGCTCAGATTAAGTCCTCTTCCACCTTTTCCTTGTTCCAGTGATGTCACCTACACTGAACAACTAATTTGTACAGAATGTTTGCTCCCTTTCTAAATCATCTCTGTGTTGATTTCAGATGTGTCGTAAAGTCTGAAGCCATCTCCATATGATGGCCACTGACCAGGCATTTGTCTTAGCAGTCTCTCTGGTTTTTGCTTTTTAGCAACTCTAGTGATGAGAAAGTAGAATAGAAAACTTGGATTAGGAGATAAGCTCTTAAACAATACATTTTTCTAAACTGAGGTGACTTTAGGATACTATGTTTTAGAAGTACAAGTTCACACTTCAAATTTCTGCTCCCACATACCTACCACCAAATTACTAGCAACCCCCTGCCACAGTTGACTGCATGCACTTTACCTTTACCTTCTCCATTTAGTGCTTTCAGTTCTGTTTTCAGAAATGAAGGATTTATTTTCATTTTGTTTTGTCTCCTACTTTGCTTTGTTTTTTTATGTTCCACATAGGGTCTAACTCATCTGTCCTCCTTCTGACTTATTTGACTTAGCATATTCCCTTTAACTTCATGTTATTGCAAATGGTAAGATTTCATGTTTTATATATATATATAAATAATTGAGTAGTATAACATTATGTGTACATGTACCTCTTTATCCAATCAACCATTTTTTAATTCTTAGGTTGTCTTTATAGCTTGGCTGTTATAAATGTACTGTAATAAACAAATGTACTATAATATACATATAGCTTTTTGAATTAGTGTTTTCATATCTTCTGATAGACACCTAGAAGGGAGTTTGCGGAATCAGATGGCAAATCTATTAAAAATACATTTTAGTACTTATGCTAGAAGATGGAATAGTGATAAATGAATGCCTCATAATTTTGAGTTATCATTGGAAATTTTAGTGATTGAATTAAATTATAAATATACACAAACTGGCCCTGTATGTCAATGACTAAAAAATATTGACTAAATTGGAAATATTGTCAGATTTTTCTCTAAGGTCAAACTGAATAAACTGAAAGGTCAAATATATATATATATGTATAATTATATATATGTAAAATTCTCTCTGTGTACATATATTTCCTAGCACACAAAAATATGGGTTGACAAGCAAACTATGGGATTTGCAAGTAATAAAAGTATATTTTGAAATGCAGCTTATTTTTTTGAGACAACACAAAATGATAATCTAGCTACTCACTAACTGAAAGAACTACATTAAAATATTAAAACATGAACAGTAAACAATATAGAAAATTCACTAATTCAGCAACAGTTTGAAAATCTACTTCAGCACTGGTCAATAAATAGCAATACAGTCTTTATGCTCTCCACAAAAGTATGTTTTCTCACTAGATACATTAGTACCATTTGCCATCTGTATGATGAGGTCAAGAGAGCAAAAGACAATTAGAACCTGAAGTCTGTGTAGTTAAGTAGAATTTTAAAAATATGATTTTAATGGTAACTTTAAAATAACATGTTTTAAAGAGAGTGCCAAAAAAACACATGGGGGCAATTGAGCCCAACAAGAACATTTATGGAAACTTAATTTAACAAAATATAAAAAGTATTTTCCCAGGAGTGATATGTTTTTGAATAGAATTAAGGTTTACTTTTTTTTTCTTTTTTCAGTGATGTTTCATCTTGGCTGACTTATCTAGAAGGCAATTATTCATGGTTCAGGTGTCCTGCGGGGCCCACAGAAGAAGCCAAGTGCTGTCTCAGAGGTGGGTGTGAAATACGGTCTTGCAGGTGATCCTACAATTATGACTGTCTTCCCATTTAACAACAGTACTGATTCCTGTCTTCTGAACAGCAAAGGGACTTGATTTATAGAGTGGTTGAGCACATGATCTACTTCAAAACTTATTATTTTGTAAGTATTCCATTTACATAGACCTTGATGGATTTGGGGTGTGAATCTTATTCATTAAATTCATAACTAGGGTCTAAGGGTAAAAAAAGGTCAGAGAGTTTGGTCACCAAAAGGAAACCCCTAAAAAATAATTTAAATTCCTTTAAGCCACATGTGGTTTGAATTTCAAAATTAAATTATTCTAGCATAATGATAAAATACAATTTTTAGTTCTTATCCTGTAGTCCTTAGTTGAACGTTAATATTGGGAGAAGTGATTTTTAAGCAAATGCACAAAGCATTTTAGCACTGAAATAAAGATACAGCTATTCAAAATTGTCAAAGGATAATATTCTTTCCAATCTTTTACCATCACTGTATGCTACTTTTATGTTTGAAAATATTTTACACATTGAGTTTCACTTCTTCAACAGTTGTTATATCTCCTTGATCCTTTTCTCAGCATGGGACCTGACTCAATCTCAAAGATAATATCTTTCAGATGGAAATATTTCTCTCACTGATATCAAATAAATTTCCAATATGAAACTGACACCTAAGTTTTATTTAAAGAAGGTGGAAACTGTACTAGCATATCGAAGAAGAATTGGCACAGGTATGTGACTTTATGAAAAGAAGAAAGTCAATGAATAAAAAGTCTCCTTTGGTTCATTTGCAAGCAAGTCATTATTTTCACTGGAGCAGCATGTTAAAGATTAGGAAAAAGAAAATATGCCTTTGTCAACTTGAATTTTAGCTGCTTTTTTTTTTTTTGCAAGCCTCCTGTAGGGAAAGAGTAACCTCAAAGCTCTCCAGAGAGATGAGGTATGAACAAATTGTAAATTGAGATAAATTTGAATAAAGAACATTTACAGAAATAAAGTGAATTGAACACCTTAAAAAAATCTCAATATAATGCTTAATGGTACATCTGAGGAAAAGGAGCTTGCAAATGTGGCATGAAATAAACAGATCATCACTTAAAAACATAACACTCACTAACCCTAGAGACACAATTGAAGTTCATCCCAAGTACAGGGCCTGGGAGTTTGGCCAAGAAAATTATCTCATGGGGTCTAGGGCTTGATTTGTACTTCACATAATATGAAGTGGCATTCATTACCTTGTAATCGATATGCAGATAAGAAGAAATTATTTATGGCACAATTAACTGGGAAGGAAAGAGTACCATATATGTACATATGGGAGAACTGAGGCTTTCTGACAGGACCATAAACTATAAAGAGACTTTTGACAATGATCAGACCTCTGAGATAACCTGCTGCCTTGGAAATTCATCCAGCTTTATGTACTCTAATATATTTGTAATCATCTTTTTGTGTCATGCGTCAAGTGTAAGCTGGATGTTTATGAAATTTTCCTCCCCTGAAAAAAATAGCTGAAGTTGTTTTGAGTTTTTGAACCATTAGAAAACTGTTCCCAAAATGATCTCCTTATAATATACATTCTATGAGATGTTAATGATCAGCTTGGGAGGCGCTGGGTTGAAAAAGGGACTATGATTCCTTAGAGCCTTTAGTATTTTAATATATGTTGTGACTCTCCAAGAGGAGGATAAATTATATAGTATTTCCCAATCTTATTTAATTACAAAACCTTTTTTTGACATGTCTCTTAGGGAGAGATGGGTTGCGGGGAGAGACTTTTTTCCAACTTTACCAACGTACACTTCAATGTAACTCTTACCTCCCATCAAACCCAAACCTGGAACTTTTTTTTTTTTTTTTTTTTTTTTTTTTTTTTTTTTTTTTTTTTTTTTTTTTTTTTTTTTTTTTTTTTTTTTTGAGACTAGGTCTCCCTATTTTTGCCCGTGGAACTGCAGGCTCTCGTTGTCCGAGGTACCGCGGACTCAAGCAATCCCCAGCCTCAGTTTCCCAGGTAGCTGGGATTACAGGTGCGCGCCACCACGCCCAGCTATTATTTTGGAACTAGGTCTCGCTACGGGCCCCAGGAGGGACTCGAACCGCGATCCCTGGCCCCAGCCGCTTCATAGGTTGAAGCTTACAGGCACGAGCCACCGTGCCCGGCCAAACCTGGAGCTTTTTATCCAAGTCCTTCCCTAATTTATTTCATCCTGCTTGGCAACATCCTTGTGCAAGGACACGTTGCTAGGGCCCTTTCGTGGATGGAAACACCTGCTCACTACGGCAGCCTGTTCGATGACCTCCTACCCCATGGAGTCAGTTGGCTCCATTACCACCCGATCCCGCAGACTCTCACATACAAGCCGTTATGCTATAAGCTCAGATCACCGAGATGGCTCTGAACTTCCGGTTACCCCAGGGCGGTGACTGCCCACCTGGAAATCTAGGGTCTGAAGCTCTGAGCCTTGAACAGGGAAGAATAGCTCTCGGAAGTATGTTCAGCATGGAGGACTGCTACAAGAGAATCCTGACATCTCATTAGCTCATTATGCGTTCCTTTTCAGTGTGTCATTACACACGCAGTTTACCCCACCTGGGAGGTGAACCCATTGCACTTCTGCATTTTAGGATTTTTTTTTTTTTTTGGTCTTTTATAACAATAGCAGAAATGTCTAAATATCATGAAATGTTTATTGTATATAAAGAACATTGCAAAAGACTTTAAGGCAATATCTTATTTTGATTAATTTCTAAAAGTTTATTAAATTTTTATTTTGAGAGCTTTAAACAGATTCAAAGCACACCTCCAGTGTATCCATAATCCAGGTTTACAGTTAAAAATGACATCAGGTTTCTTTCTTTTTTTTAAATAAGAAAAATAAAATACTGGAGCCAAATACGAAGTCTTTTATCCACTTTCTCATATACTATTCACCTCCCCCATTCCTAGAGGCAAACATGAATTTATTGTATCTCCTTACATTTATATTTATAGATTCTTATGCCTGAATATGATTTCATGAAAAATATATGGTATTATTTTGTGCGATTTTCATAAAAACACATACAAATCACACCATAATGTACATACATCATTTTGACACTCGCTGTTTGCTCTCACCATTGTTTATAATGTACTATTCATAGCAACATAGTTCAGTGGTTCTTAACCTCTTGTGTGCTGTAAGACCCTTTGGTTACCTGATGGAGACTGTTGGGATAATTTTAAATTTTCCTTAATAAAATACATTTATAAATGAATCACATTAAAACATAACTAGCAAAATAGAAAATAAAAAGAAACCTACTAATGTAGTAACATCATTATTATTACGATGTTGGATAACAAGTTCTAGTGGTGAATTTTGCTATTGTAATTGGAAGGAAGTAATGTGTATAAACAGTTTTTCTAGAAGCCAGCAGCTGCTGTGTTGCATGAAAAAAAATCTGTAAGATCTAATCTGGACAATTTCTTGCCACTCTGGTTTGTAGTCCACATTAATAGTAAAAGAAAATGCTAAAATTAGAGTAAGCTTAGTGAGGACAAGATATAATTTCATTTCCACTCATGCTCGAAGGCCTTCTAAGTTATTTAGATATTATTGATCTGATTTTCTTTCGCTTCAATAAATTACCCATGTCTTTTCCCAGTCTGTTTGATTATTTTAAATAGTGCTTATTGTTTTTTTTTTTTGAAAAGTGAAGATATTTTATTTAGCTAATTTGTTTTACTTTGAAAACTGTGCTTTTTGTGTTTTGTTTAAAGTAGAATGTTTACTTACTCTAATAATTTTAAATGATTTTTTTTCATCTTGAGAATTTTAATACAGCTGGACATTTTTTAAATGTATCTTGTGAAGAAGGGACTTAATTTTACTCTTTCTAGTATTTTAATCCTTGCAGCTAAGCCACATTTTCAAGACAATATCCTCTTTCAGGATTAAATGTCCACTTCTCCCTTGATGTCTTTAAAGTACTGAATGCTTCCTTTAACATGTACCTTCATTTTCTGATTTCTATTCCACTTGTGTTCATTGTTTTGCTTTTCACTTCATTTCTTTTGTTTCTTGTAAGTTTATTCGTTGCTTCCAAAGATGGCATTTTGAGAACATATAATGTGTTTCTCTTTTAAAATTTCCAATAGTGACTAGTAGAGGTTTGGGTCAAACTATTGTCATCAATCTATCACAATGCATTTTGCCTTGAAGCTCTTTCCTGTGTTAATATTAATGCAGGGAAAATCATGTAGTTCACCTATTTATCTTTTAATACAGAGGAAAGATTTTTCCTTTCCCTAAGCTGTTTTTTTGGCATATGTCATATTCTCACTTTCTGTATCCCTATTTCAACATAAGCTATATCTAAAATAATGACAGTAATTTCCATAAACTGCACAAACACCAGGTCCTCCTCTACTTAAAGAATTATAAAATGTCTCTTTTATAGGGAAAGGGAAGTGATTCCAAGTATGGTCAGGTTCCTGCAGTACCACTTCAGGTGGTCACCATAGGTCTCCCTGCGGTCAGGACATGTGGAGAATATATAGGTGAGAGGACTCTGGGGACGAGAGCCACACCATCTGATGTGATCCTGTCACACCCTCCTTCTCTTCAACTCAATTATGATTTCTTCTGCTTTTCTGGGCAGAAACCTTGTAAGTGTGTGGAAACCTTGTAAGTGTGTGAAAGTCAAAGAAGCTTATTCAAACTAGAAAATAATTCAACAGTTATAGTGATTGCTTCTTCTGTTTCTGTAAATTCTATGCTATTAACCTAAATATTACAAATAAGACCATTACTGAAAAAGGTGTCACATTGGGTGTCTTGTTTTCTTTAATTAGAAGTTGCTTTTTTCTTTTTTAAACCACACATTTTCACTTTTTATTTTGAAATAATTTTATATGAAAAATTTACAAAGACAGTATAGTGAGTTCCTGTATAACTTTAACTTATTTTCCACTAATCTTATTATTGTCTGTACCTGTAGCAACGTGGTCAAAAATGAGGAACCAGCTTTGTAGCAATGCTGTTAATTTGCTAAAAACTAAAATAGTTCAGTTTTTTTTATTCTTTATGCCCTTTCTCTACTCCAGCACACAGTAAAGCACCCTAGCTGAATTTGTGTGTTGCCTTCACATCCTCTGAACTGTGACAGATCATCTGTCTTTCCTTGTCTTTCATGACGTTGGCATTTTTGAGGTGTACTTGCAGAATATCACTCGTTTGGGGTTTGTCTGGTATTTTCTAATGATTAGATTGAGGCTGCACTTTTAGCAAATATACCACAGAATTAGCATGCCTGCCTCTGTGTATCTTATCAAATGAGTAAGTGATGTTAATATGACTTTGCCCTTGTGATGTTGATTTGATCACTTAAAGTGGTATCTCCTGGACTTCTCTACTCTTTCTATTTTTTCTATTTGAAATTAATAAATGTCTTATGGGAGATAATTTGGCACTGTAAATACGCTGTGATTTTTGCCTCAAAATTTCACTAATTTTAGCATCCATCAGTGAATTTCTCCTGCAATAATCACGATGGTGGTACTCTAATGTATTAGAGTAATACTCTAATAAAGTAATGTATTACTTCCCCTATTTCTTTTACATTTACCAATTTATTGCTAGCACTATTGACTCATTCATAACTTAAGAAGTATTTTGTGGGTTATAACCCAATGCTATCATTAGTTATTCTATACTTGAGATTGTTCTAACTTTGCCCATTGCGAGTCCATTCAGATTGATTCCTGTGCCCTTTTGACATGCTTCCAACCTCTTAGAGCACTTTCTTGTTTATTGGCACTCCAAAGACAGTGTGTGCTTTCTCTAGCACAGCCTCTACATTAACCCCTTTTCTCAAGGACACCTATTTCTTTTTATCAGTGAATGATATGTCGGCACCAAAAACAAGGTTCTTAGGGATTAAAATATTCGGAGTATTCCTGCTTGGAATCATTTGGCAAATTTTGAATGACTTGGCAAATTTTATAAAGAACTAGGTTCTGCAAATAAGGCTTGCTGGCCCTCCAGGCTCTACTGAAGCTGTATCATTCTGCCATGGTAGCACCCATCCAGTCATAGACAATCAGCAAATGAGTTGATGTTGATTTATTTCAATAAAACTTTACTTACAACAATAGGTGAGGGCTATAGTTTGTTCACTAGGCTTGGAGTTGGGGCCAACCTTTCCTCTAGAATAATAAAACATGTGTTGGTTTTCACATATATAAAGAAAGACAAAAACTTAGTATATTTCACTTTCTCTGGTGAAAAAGATACTAGAGTATCCTGATAGAAATGAAATTAACTTGAATTTCACTGAGATTATTTAGTGACGTTGTACTCAAAATGGAAAAACAGATAATTACTATTTCTCAACTGTTTGAAAACTTTTAACATATAGGTGGTATATAAGTTTTATCATTTTCAAATGGGTCAGTAATTGAAAATTTATGGTAATACCTATCAAGGACAGTTAAGTGAAAAATTAATGAGATGTCTAGGAAAGACTAGTCCTTATCTTGCTATAAAAAAATAAGTCGACAAACTTCATAAATTACCAATTGCAAGTAGACTTTGAAAGCCATGGAGTCTTTCTGGAAACTACTTGCGAAATGAAACATCCTGAAAAGTTTCATACAAAAGGTAAAATTGAGACTGATATCAAAGAATGACTATGACTTGAGTCATTTACAAAAGGAGATGATAAAATTGATGATTCAGGGATAATTTGAACAAAAATAATGAGTGGCAAACAGTACATACAGCAATTCTTTTTTAAAAAATTATTTATTTTTGATTGCATGTATACACACACACATATATATATAATCATTGTTTATCCTGATATTCTCCCATCACTTTATCACCCGTGCACCTTCTTTATCTTTTGTGCACTCCCCCTCCCCTGGTTTTACCCTCCTTCCCCTCCCTTGATCTATATTTCAGTTATGTTGGCAGTTTTAAATTTTTCTTATGTTTGTTTGTTTGTTTGTTTTACCAAAATCCTTCATAAAAGTGAGACTATCCCATATTTTTCTTTTTATTTCTGGCTAATTTCTGCTAACATGAGTCCTTCTAGCTCCATCCATGTTGCTGCAAGTGACTTAAGTTTGCTGTCTTTGATTGATGCATAATATTGTGCAAATATACCACATATTTTTCAGCCACTCATCAGTTTTGGGACATTTGGATTGTTTCCATTTCTTGGCAATTGTAAATAATGCTGCAATAAGCATGCGAATATAGGTGTCCTTATGAATAAGTGTGTATCTGTTGGGTAGATTCCCAGTAGTGGGATTGCTGGGTCAAAGGGTAGGTCCACTTTCAGTTGTTTGAAGGTTCTCCACACATAGTGGCTGGACCAGTTTGCGTTTCCATCAACAGAGTAAGAGTGTTCCTTTTTCTCCACATCAGTGCCAACACCTGTCCATTATTTTTATATGGCCGTTCTTACTAGTGTAAGATGGTATCTCAGTGACGTTTTGATTTGCATTCCTCTGATTATTAGATGTGGGACATTCTTTCATATGCTTATTTGCCATATGTATTTCTTCCTCTTTGGAGAAGTATCTTTTTAGTTCTCCCCGTTTTTTAACTGGGCTTTTTTGCTTTGTTTTGCTGAGTTGTGTAAGTTCTTTGTGGATCTTTGTTATCAGAACCTTATTACTTGTATGGAGGGAAAAATTTTTCTCCCAATCAGTTTTTGTTGTTGTTGTTTTAGTTATTGTCTCTTTTGCTGTACAGAAGCTATTAGTTTGATATAATCCCAGGTTTTTATATTTTCCTTCATTTTTTTGCCAGTTGTAGATGTGTCCTGAAATAGATTTCTGAAGTATAATTAATGGAGGATTTTTTACCAAGTTTTCCTCTATGTACTTTATGGTTTCAGGTCTTAGACCTAAATCCTTTATCCATTTTAAGTTGGTTTTTGTACAAGGTATGAGGAAGTTGTCTTGGTTTATTTTTTTGCATGTTGTAGTCCAGTTTCCCAGCACCATTTATTGAAGAGGCTGTCATTGTTCCAATGTATGTTTTTTGCTCCTTTGTCAAAGATTTGTTGACCATATATGTGTGGTTTTATTTCTGGACACTCAATTCTGTTCTATTGGTCTGATTGCATTTTTGTATCAGTACCATGCTGTTTAAATTATTATGGCTTTGTAGTATAATTTGAAGTCTTGCATTATAATACCTCCATTCTCTCTTGTATTTGTCAGGAGGATTTTCAATGTTGGAGGTCTTTTGTTATTCCAGATGAATTTCAGTAATTTTTACTCTATCTCTTAAAAAAATGTCATTGGGATTTTTATTGGAATTGCATTGAATCTGTAAATTGCTTTTGACAGAATAGCTATTTTGATAATATTAATTCTTCCAATCCATGGCCAGGGAATGTCTTTCTATTTTTTTATGTCTTCTATTTTTTTTTTTTTAAGAATGTTGTGTAGTTTTCTTTGTATAGATTCTTCACTCTGGCCAGGCATGGTGGCACATGCCTGTAAGTGGCAGTCTAGGAAGCCATGACTGGAACTGGGGATTCTGGTTCGAGTCCTGCTTGGGGCAACATAGTGAGACCTGGTTTCAAAGAATTAGCTGGGTGTAATGGCACTTCCCAGCTACCTGGGAAGCTGAGACTGGGGATCACTTGAGTCTGTGGTACCCCGGGCAATGTGAACCTGCGATTCCATGGGCAAAAATAGCAAGACCTAGTCTCAAAAAAAAAAAATAAATAAATTCTTCACTTCTTTTGTTAAGTTTATTCCCAGGTATTTAATTTTGTGAATGGAATGTTTTTCTTTTTTAAATTTTTTCTTCTTCTGAGTTTTTGCATATAAGAAGGCCTCTGATTTCTGTGTACATACAGCAATTTTAAAAGGGATAAAAGAACCAATCTCCCTGCTAGCAGTATAGCATTTATTATGTGATGATCATTCAAATCATCTTGTATTATTAAGAGCAGTTGACACTGTACTTTGCAAGTTTAAATGATCCTAAGGAATTTTTTTTAAAGCTTTAAGTTACAGTTTCAAATATTTATTTTATATGTTGCTAAATTAGTATTTTTAACCATTATTTGTAAGTTTTTCATTAATGCTGTAATCAATGGGTATTATCAAGAAGATAATCTCATATAAGCTATTGAACATATAACTTTGTCTTTAGTCTTTATAGCAGACTTGGGATATGTAGTGAGTGCACAATCAGTATATTTAAAAAATCTTAAGATTTGCATCTAATTCCAATTTCATTTAAATTCAAGTATCTCAGGCCTCACTTACATATAACCATAAGATCATAGGCAGGCTATTTATAGCCTCTAGCCCCCTTACTTCTCTTTCCCACTTCATGAGAAGGCAGATGACTCAGATGGGCAAATGGACTGACAGAGTTCATTTGAGAATATCTCTGGTTTTGTCTATTATCATAAAACATTCCATGCAGTAACATGATTTCCCAAGTAAAATCAAACTCTTCATTGCAGGTATACTGTTGAAAATATTCTTTTTCTTAAGTTTGTTTTCTTAAATTGCTTGCACACACACACATAATACATGATTGTCTACCCCAAGGTTCTCCTACAACCTTGTCACCCATGAACCATCATCTGAATTTCTTGTGCCAATCCCTTTCCCAGTACCCCCCAACCTTGCTCTGTGCATCAGTTCCACTGAGTTTTAACTTGTCCTTGTCCTTTTGCTTGTTTTGTTGTGTATCCTGCATATAGGTGGGGTCATCCAGTATTCTACTTTTCTTTCTGATTTATTTCCATTAGCATGATTCCTTCTAGGTTCATACATATTATCATAAATACATCAAAAAATGGAATTTCCATTTGATCCAGCAATTCCACTTCAGGGAATCTACCCAAAGGACACCAAAACACTAATTCTGAAGGGACAACTGTACTCGGATGTTTATTACAGCACTATTTACAATAGCCAGGGTATGGAAACAACCCAGATTTCCCAAAACAGATATATAGATCATAAAGTTGTGGTCTGTTATTCAGCTATCAAAAGGGCAAATTTGATGCATTTGTGATAACATGGATAAAATCCATGCTAGAAGGAATCATGCTAGCAGAAATAAGCTAGAAAGAGAAAAAGAGATCACTTATCTGCAGAATATAGAGGAAAAAACAAACACAAGGACAAGAAGAAGTTAAAACTAATAAACTGACAGCAGAACTAACGCATAAAGCAAGGCGAGGAGGCCAGGGGAAGGATGGGCACAGGAGATTGGGATGATAGTTCACAAGTGGCAGGGTGGTGGGAGAACCTTGGGGTATACGATGACATAAACAATATGTAGAAGGAAGAAAGGAAGGAAGGGAGAGAGGGAGGGAGGGAAGAAAGGAGAGAGGAAAGGAGGAAGAAGAAGTATTTTCTCAGTATGCATATCACCGGCACTTACACACCTGTGGAAAGGAACCTTCTTCAGGGTCAGTCTGGTTGGTGACTTCACTCTTTTTGTCATCATCTATCTGCCCTTGTCATTCAGACTGGGACTGTCTTTAGTAACTTGCCTGCCCGCTTTCATGGATCCTGCCTCAAATTCATGCTGTTCTTTCGAGAAGCAGCTTCACTCTTTCCTAGTACATAAACACTGACAACATCCCTCCTTTTTCTCTTTATTTAAAGACCCCAAAAGGTATGTGTATAGAGAGCTATACATGCATACACAATGCTTCACTGGTTTTTGAGTATGAGTGTCACCTTCCATTCTGCCTAGTTCTTATCTGCTTGGAATGCCTTCCTTTCCTATGAACTCTGTCAAAGCCCTATCTTGATTCAAGTCTCAGGTTGAGTTCTAAACTCCAGACTGTCTCTGAGATCTTTGTGGATGCCAGTCACCTCCATATCCCATGGATATCCTGTATGTTTTATTAGATCCCTCACAAATGTTGTTTATCATTGTTATTTCCCTTTGTGCACATTCCTGTCTTCTCCAGAAATTAGAAACACCCTGCAAAATGGAAACATGTTCATGTCCTGTGCCTTCACATACAATATATAGAACTTAGCATATCCAGCCAAAATAGACCGTTGGTATATGTTGGAGGGGAGGAATAACATTCATTAATCCTGTAATTCTGTCAAGGCAGGATGGTAAAGAAACTAGCGTTCCTCCAAATTACCTACACCATATTCGCTTTTCCCAAAGAGGCAACTTTGTTGAAAATTAGATCACTTCAGAATTCTGGGTATCCATGTAATGATTTATAAACAAATTAGTACCAAATCGGTATTTAATTTTTTTTTGCAATTAAATATTCTGTAAATGTGAAAAAGAAAAGGCAAGACAGTCCAGTTTCAGAGCCCCTCTAAGGAAATAAGTATTCATGAGTGATCAAATTTCTACATATATATAAGTTTGTTGGAAAGTTACATGGACTGAAGTTCTATTATTCCTTAAATTAAATATTCAGGGAACTTAAAGATTGTTACTAGTGAAACACTATTTTATGGTAGTCTGTAGAAATTTGTCAAGTTCAGTAGCATTCGTATTAACCTTTTAGGACCTACAATGATGACTTCCTGTGCCCTTAAAAGGGAAAATGATATAAAGTCATGTACAATGTAGACAAACACAATACCCATGGAGATTCTGTGCTGCATTTTGTCTTTAAAGCAAAGGTATTACATAACTAAGAATTACCTGGATTGTATTATCACCTTTAAACGGGGAATGTTTTCTTTGTGACACTTACCAGGTGTTTCAGCTATTAGCATGTTCCTGCAAGACAAACCATTGGACTCAAGGCAGCTTCTGAAAGTTTGCTAGGGTTGATCTAGATCTGTAGGTGGGTCAGTGCACTAGCAGAGTCTCTACCAGAACTTACATGCATGTGCATCTAGAGTTTTTGTTGTAAAAACACTGGAGACTCTTCATGTAAACTACATTGTGACTAAAATTTAGATACATTGCAATAAAGTCAAAGGTTTCTTTTCATCATGAAAGTATTTCTTTATGATGCAAAGATTTTTTCCCCTAAAGTTAGCCTGTTGATCAATCTTTAGTAGCAATCAAATAACTAACAAATACCAAAATTCTTGGGCTTTATGCTTAAGACATTACTTGCCTACATTTTCACTAAAACTTGGGCATTTGATGAAAGGAAGGAAACTCTGCTTTGAATCGAGTAATACAATAAAAATTGACAAGAAAATACAAGTTTATAACTAGTATAATCCCTGTTAAATACAATGTTAAATCCCTAGGAATCATTTTCCTAATTTCTTCTGAAAGTATAATTTTTCTCTAAATAGCTCCCATTCTATATATATAGCCCCTTTTACCTTCTCCTTACCTGTTTAATAACTTGTCATTTTTACAGCCAATTCAGGAAAAGAGTTCCTTCCTCCTCTCCTTAGAGACCTAGACATAACCCATTCAGTCTCTGGGGTTGACCCCCGTCTCCTCTGAAAGTCTGGCTGCATGATTTGATAGTCACAGCTGTCATTATCATCCAGCTTGGCATATGCCTCTGGGGTTTTCCCATTGAGCAAGGGTCTGAACTATGCTACCCATGCTTCCTCATACCAATTACAGCTTCCATGCAGTTACCTAAAACAGAAGAGGAAGAAATGATCAACATCATTCCCAGCCTTTTAATGAGAAAGCAATTTTCCCTCATTATAACCAGCTAAACATGTACAGACTAACCTCAAGACTCATCCTCCGCTTCCTATCCCTCCAGAAATCGTGATCAAGACTCATTTTTCATTTCAGATTTCCTTGACTCCCTACCTACTTCATTTATATCTCTCAATCCCATTCTTGTTTATTCTTTAGTGTCACTGTTCTGAATGCCTTTCCTTACTCCAGGTTTCCCTTCAACCTTTCTGGTGTGATGTTCACTAGAACTTGACTTGTTGCTCATTTCTTGCTCTCCTGTCACTGGATGCCCTTACCATGAATGCCCTGTTTGGGCACCAGGAAAAGAAGCTTCTTAGGCAAATAATCCAGCCAATTCCACTTTCTCTATATTTTGTCACTACTGAAACCCTAGTGTGCCTTCATATTTACTATTTGTTAAAGAACTTACAGTGTGTATGTCTGTTTTAACCAGAAACAGTGACATCTGTTGGCTGTAAACTCTCAGAGCATTATGTATACTGTGAAAGACACAGGCTTTAATAATATTTTTTGTGCCTTTCTATTTCTAGGTGGAGGTAATTAAAAGACATTGCACAAATAAATCAGTATCACTATGTTAGCACAGAAGGAAATTATCTCTGGAGAGTCTATGACAAACAAGAAAGAAATTTCAGAAAAGCAATCTTGAATACTTGAAAGTGATTCCTCCTTTCAGACATGTAACCCATTAGAGCATTCCCAATTTAGCAAAATACCCAATACCTAGAGACTATTACACTCTGATGAAAGCTTTGTATTTGAAAGAATTTTGGAATTTTGATTGGGCATATGAAGGGACTAACATATTAACTGAGTAGCATAATATAAATTCTTCCTTTTTTGTGTTTAGGATTGCAACCTCTAAATTTTAATTATACATGATTCAGGCCAAATAAAGACTACATTTCTCAGTCTCATATAAAATTAGCCATGTGCACCATCTGCCAAATGATACATAGCATAAATGTTTTGTGTGGGCTTCTAAGACATCTTTTAAGACTTGTCTTCTAGATGTGTCTGTTGCCACTTCTTTGTTCTTTTCACTATCCTGGCTCCTACCTCATGATGACTGTATCTCTTATAGTAATGTAGAAATGGAGGGGGGGGTAGGGAGAGGTCAAGCCATATCCAGAGGCTACTGAAGTGGTGGGTTGAATAATGTGAATCTGAAAATGTCCACAGAATAGATCCGTCATTAGGCATGATTTTAAGTGAGAAAATTAGAAATGAACTCTTGAGTTGAATAGATGGAAGAGATATTGAGATGCTGTGGGATTATAACTGTATTTTTTGTTCATGGAAGGTATGGAGTCAGTAGTTATCAAACTGAATTTAGGTTGTCATCATATGTAAACCACATGTTACTACTACCCTTACCTATTCCTGAAGATATTGTTCTCTCATAATCTAGGACTTTAATTTAATGGAAATTTTACCTAGAATGAGAATCTGAGAGAGAAAGGGGAGAGTATATTTCACATATGCTAGTTGTCATGTTATTTGTAGTAGAAAACAAATTAATCTAGCTATACATGAGTGAAAAAATCATTTAATAACAATGGTGTATACACACTTGGATCTATTCTTCAGTCACTAAAGAATATTTTAAATTCCCTAATGATGTTAAAACTGTACCTATTAAAAAATATGTTCCCCTTTGTCTGCAACACTATTCACAATAGCCAAGCCATGGAGTCAACCTGAATACCCTCTGAGAAACGACTGGATAAATAGCTGTTGGTATATGTACTCAATGGAGTAATACTCAGCTGTTGAAAACATAAAATTGTGTCAGGAAGTTAAAGACAATTACCAGTTTGTTTCAAACACTTGAAGAATATAGAAACAAATCAGAGAAAACAATCTCAAAACACAATGAAATAGCTCTTAGACTGTAAATAATATAATGGTTAGCTGAGGGGAGGGGTGAAAGGTGGGACAAGGAACAAACAGGGTAATAGGAAAGGAGAAGGGTAGTGGCTCTGGGACTTTGGTGATGTATGAGTGAAACAGGCACATGTTGAGGTGTGACACTATTTCCCAAATGACATAAATTATATCAAAATGATGGAAAGTCAATAGAATTTGGTTAGAAATATTAAAAATATGAGTAAAATTAATTAACTCTGGTTAATCCATGCATTTTATTGAGTGAAAATATAGCATTAAGATTGTTGGACAAGGCGGTGTTATACATTCTCTGAGAGCCACCCCTTCTGCTCTACACATTTTCAGATGTCTCTCAGTATTTTTGCTCCAGAATTTATGATAGGCTCTTCTCTCTCCCATTTTTAGTTTTTGTAAGTTGTAACAGGAATAAATGTTCTCACTGCAGCTTTTGAAACTGTTGAGGTTACCGAAGAACTGGTAACAGTGGGAGTGATATCTAGAAAGGACTTGAGGACAGAAGGGTCACCTCCAAAGAGTATTTATGATTTAGCTTCCTATTGTGGTGTGAGTACCAGGGATGTGTGCTGAGGCTCTGGAGAGGTCCCCTCCCTAAACAATCTCTTTAGCGTCAGGAGTCAGTGTCTTCTTTAATCTCCTGCCACCCGTAAACTCTAGGCTAGTCTGAGCACTGACAGCAGTGCTCGGTACTGGATAATTGAGATAAGATCATAGGTGGGACCTGTCTTTCTTTTTCCAATCCAGAACTTTACCCTGCAACTGTTTACTTTTGTTGAATCCAGGGACTTAGACTCTGCTTAATAAAAGCAATAGATTGTTCTCAGTTTTGGTCTTGGGCAGGGAGCAAGGGCTGGCAAGTGTTCTGGGTATCACTGCTTCAGGCTACAGATCTTAACTTTTCCTGTGAGGAGACCGAAGTAATCAGACTTGAATCATGGACTCACATACCTGTTCTCTCCACTGTATCCCTCACCAGTTCAGGCTCCAGTTGTTCTGTATTGGGAGCCGCAGCTTCAAGCAAGTCATCGTCAACGCTAAACTTTGCTTTTATCTGCAGTTCTCTAACGATGTACGCTTTGTCCTGATCACCATCTCTGCCCACTCTTATACAGCACAGTGCTAATTTTTAAAAATCCCTGATGGGGTATATGCTCCAGAGTCAACAATTATAATGGTATTCCAGACACCAGCTAGTCCTCCTTCCCTTGAGTTGTACTGCGGCACTATCACTACAAACGTAGTTCAGCTAGATTTTTTTCCTACCCCTTTCAACTGGACAGGTGTTCCCAGTATATGCTATAGTTGTTTATCTTTCAGATGTTCTGCTGCAATTTGATTGCGAACATATGTAGAAGGTGAACCCATCATATTTACCCTGCCTCCATCTTGCAGGGTCTTCTTCTCCTCGGTCTTTCTGACTAATTTTAATAGTCTTGTTAATCTCTTTTGCTATGTAGGATAATAGAATTCCTTAAGTTCATTTCATCTCAGAAATTTCTGTGGTCACTCAGATTTGGACTATTCAAAAGTAATTAATTTATTCCTTGCAGTGAGGTATAGAGAAATTTTTATTACCCAGAAGTTAATGTTTCTAAGTGTTTTTTTTTTTTTTTGGGGGGGGGGGGTTCAGAGCTAAGAAATATTTGTTTTATAAATATAAAATACACCATAACTATATACACTCAAAAATGAGTTAATGCATTAATAATTAATTCAAACAGGCTATCAGGTTTTTAATTTTTATTGTTTAAATTTAATTTTATTTATGTTTATTCTTTAAATCACAACCTCAATAAATGGTTTTTAGGCTACCTCTCCCTCCCTTCTCCCTCTGGGGCCCCCTCCACTCTCTCAAACCCTGCTCTTTGTTGTTTGCAAGCCTGTGTTAAGCCCATTAGTCTATTTCCTGTGGCAGTGTCCTTTCACTGGGTGAGGGACTGTGTTGTTGGAACCAGGTGAGCCTTGATGGTAAGTTTTCAGTCTTAAGTCTGCATTGGGTAGCCAGTCTATATTTATTGTGGTCTGCCCATGCTTTCTTGTTGGAGGCTGTTGTTGGAGCTCCAATCCCATCTCTGTTATTTTGCTGCTTTACCTTATGGTTCTGGCATCAGATTTAGCAGTCTCACCCCCTGCCAGTGTCAGTGAAGAAATTTCTCTGTGGATACAGAAATCCATGAGTGACCATTGTAGATCGTCTCCTCTGTCTCACTTTGTAGGCCTGCTGTGGGGCCGATGTTCCCAGTTCTTGGCCTACCTCACCTCTCCCATAGTGTGGGGAGGCTGCCTTGGTCTCCTAGATGACATCTCTGAAATAAAGTCTTGGATCTTCTAGACCTGGTGAGTGCATAGGTGCATTTGTGACATTGTGTTTCCATAGTTGTTTCTCTTGTTTCACATGCTCTGGTTATCTTGATTGTCCATCTCCTGTGTCCAGCAAAGGCTTATGGACTAGATTTTTACCTGGTCCTTCACCTGTTTTATGATGGGTGTTCCATTACGTATGTTCTTCCTCCTCCTGAAGATTAGCTAGAGTGAGAGTGAAATGGAAGGGACATTTCCCTCCCTCCTCCCCCACCCGCCCAGACACTAGTACCTCCGTGTGTGTGGTGCGGGGCCCAGATGGCTGGGCATTAGCCTCCAGAGGCCCCCTTGGGGTGGAGGGTGGGGAAATTATGCTCTGGCCAATCTGGGCTGCAAATGGCTGCCCCGTGCAACAACCATTTGCTGGTGGATGGTGCTAAAATACCACCTGGTTCCCCCTCCTGGGCTTCCCAGGTTTGGAGGGTTTACCCAGGGGTGGTTTCTGCCTTTGCTCCGCACTGACAAGGGAGCTCTGATGGCCCAGCCAGACTATCAGGATTTTAATAATCTCTTTGGTATTTAGTTTTTCCTCATTCCTGAAAGACTCCTTTACCAGCAGGCATTGTGTTTCAATTCTAGATAGGAAGAAAGCGGGAAATGTAAAGAATAGCATATGTCTGACAACTGAATCTATTCTGTATAGACCTTTTTGCAAAGTTCACCTGTTGGATTTACTCTTTACTATCATTTATCAGAATGGAATCACATGTCTGTCCTTGATCACAATAGTCACATTACTGCTCTGAGAACCAAGGGAATTCTATAAAAATGGAAAGATGGCTAATGAATAAGGACCGAAAGTTTCTGCTATGTCCTTTAAATCCTTGTTAGTGAGGTGTATTAAGGTAGTCTCAAAACAAAAGAATTGTATTTCCTGTGTTACACAGATTTGTAAATATGAACCAAGCCTGTTTCCCTTGAGCTTCAGAAATTTTAAATTTTTAAGAAAAATATATTTGCATCTGCTTTATATTGGTTTTCTGGAGGTGATATAATGAAGTACTATGGGCTGAGTGGCTTAAACAACAGGTAGTTTGTCACAGTTGAGAAAGTTAGAAATCCATGATCAATATGTCACCAAGATCAGTATCTCCCAAAATCTCTCTCTTTGGCTTTTAGATGGCCATCTTCTCTCTGTGTTTTCACGTAGTCATTCCTTTTGTATGAATTTGCACCTCTTCTTTTATGCACACAATCTTTTCTTATTAGGGCCAGCTCAGATGGCCCAATTTTAAGGTTGCTTTTTCTAACATCAAATTACATTCTGAAGTAGTAGAGGTTGGCACGTTAACATACAAAAGTTGAGGGAATTTAGTCTTCATAGGACTGAAAAGCATAGGAGATACAAGAGTAAAGAATCAAAGAGAGAGAGAGAGAGGACAAGAGATCATTTCTGAGCTACCCATTTTAAAGTTTAAATTGTGCTTGTATTTCCAATGTCACCACATCACTCAAAAATGTAAGCAAAAAGTAATTTCTTAGTTAAATATAAAATTAACATTAACAAATAACTTCCAATTCCTGTATACCATTTGTATACAAATAACTTCCAATTCTTGTGTACCATTCCTGTATACCATGACTTGATAAATAAATGTGCTTAGCTGAGATAGTGGCATCATATGTAATTGCAGTTATCCACACATTAAACTGTAAGGAAATGGCAAGCCCAATTAGATTAAAGCCTAGCATATCTCTCTGGGATTCGTGGGAAACATTTAAGCAGACACACCACTTTCATAGTACAATTTGCTTGTACCTGTCTACTTAGATTTATTGTGATTTGTCCTTGGTTTGTGTGAGTTTATTGCAGATAACAATCAGCAGCAGATATTACAGATGGCAGAGTAACTTTGGAATATTTTTGTTCATTAAGTTGGGTTCAAATTCTAATAACATGTGAATTATTCCTAGGTTACTCATGGAGTGTGGAAAATAAATGCTGTTGCTCTAATTGGTTTCTTTTTTTTCCTGTTTTATGTTATACACAGGGTCTACTTGTTAAAAACAAAGCAAACATAGGCAATAATAGTGTTTTATGAGTCATAGAGAAAAGTAGAAAATGAAAGAATGGGATCCAAATAAATGTAAATTCGTATTGATTTTAATTAATGATTATTTGAGAGTCAATCAGTATGAAATGTCTCATCATTAAATAGTTATTGCAATTATAGGTTACAAAAAAGAAAAAGATCTTAAAAGGAGACTAATAGAATTTGTTTAGCAGCTTAAATTGATGATTATTATTATCAACATTGAAGGATTTGATAAATGTTATCAAGTTGAACTATCTAGAGAAGTTGAGGCATTTGAAATTAGCCAAGTGAAAACAATGACAGTAACAGTGCAATACTAAGGACAAAATCACTGAATGAGATATCCTGATGATGTACTATCTAGTGCTTTGTTTCTGCTTCTGCTACATCTACTGGGCTTTTGTCTCCTACAATGTCCTATTGTTGGCTAGATTATCTTAGCAATAGACAACCAATACATAAACTGGTGCTTCTACATATGATGCAGCTATCCTAAAGACAGAGTATATGGCATTAGTCATATATTGATGCATCATCAGTTAGTAAAATATATATTTCAACTTGGCAGGTTTTGACCTCTAGCTTTTGCCTGAATATTGGTCAATAACTTTCTGGGTTCATTCTTTACAAATGATATTTTAACATTTATGGTAAAAAGTATCTACAGATAACTTTCAAAATTTTATGTAGGTATGTAAACATTTCTATATAGCAATGTTCACAGAGCATAATTTAAAATTTTAAAACATTGGGAATGATCAAATAGCATATAACATACTATGTGTTTTTCAAAATTTTCTCACATTTAGTTAATTTACATAATGTATTCAGTTTATAGTCGACAAACTATAAACATTTAAAATATGCTAAATATAAGTTTTTCACCCCTTTGTCAAAGATTAGTTGGCTATACATGTGTGATTTCATTTCCGGGCACTCAATTCTGTTCCATTGGTCTGATTGTTTGTTTTTGTACCAGTACCAAGCTGCTTTAATTATTATGGCTTTGTAGTATAGTTTGAAGTTTGGAATTATAATACCTCCATTCTCCACACAAAGAACTCACACAAGTTGCCAAAAACAGAGCAAAGAACTCAGTTAAATGGGGAGAAGATTTAAAAAGACACTTCTCCAAAGAGGAAGTCCAAATGGCAATCAGGCACATGAAAAAATGTTCAAAGTCATTAGGAGTAAGGGAAATGCAATTCAAAACCACAATGAGATACCACCTTACACCAGTAAGAATGGCCCACATCCAAAGAACAGACAACAACAAGTGCTGGCATGGATGTGGGGAGACAGGAACTCTATTACACTGCTGGTGGGAATGTAAACTGATCCAGCCACTATGAAAAGCAGTGTGGAGGACCCTCAAATTAATGAAAATGGAACTACCATTTGACCCAGCAATTGCTCTCTTGGAAATCTACCCAAAAGAGACCACAATGTGGATACAAAGGGACACCTGTGCTCGAATGTTCTGCAGCACAATTTATAATTGCAAGGACTTGGAAGCAACCTAAATGGCCCAAAACAGATGACTGGGTGAAAAAGATGTGGTATATATGCACAATGGAATATTACTCATCAATTAAAAATGACAAATTTGATGATTTTAAGATAACATAGATGTACTTAGAAGAAGTTGTATTAGCAGAAACAAGTCAAAAAGAGAGACAAAAACCAAATGATTTCACTAATGTATGAGGTATAGGAAAAAAATGAACAAAAGCCATGAGGAAAAGTCAAAACAAGCTAACCACCAAACAGAAGCACACAACTTAGGGCAGGGGGGAAAAGGGGGAAGTGGTGGGGAGGGTGGGGGGTGAATTCCTGAGATTACAAAGATGTGAAATTTATATATAAATAATTATTTTAAATATATTAAAAAATAAAAATGAATAAAATTTGCTAAAGAAAAATATTGCTTTATCTGTTGACAAACATCTAGGGTAAATTTAAATTATTTCACTTAGCCTCAGAAAGGATATAAGAACAGAAAAGCAAAAATAATTAAAAATATGTTAAAGCATAGACCAAAGGTCATGTTATTACCTAAAATAAGAAAGAACAAAAACTATTTGATTTTGGACGTGATCCATTTAAGGCACCTTTGAAAGTTTTCATGTGAAATTTTCAGAAAATACTTGGAAAGATATGTCATATGCTGAAAAACATAGTTCCTACATATGTTTAAGAGTGGAGTATGTGCAAACAATGAGCATTCTAAGTAATAGAATTATTTAAGAAATAAGCAAGCAGTCTAAAGTCAATAACTTGTTGAATGTAAATATTTTATTTTGGAAAAATAAAAGAGTCTAATGAAGAAGATCTGGAAGACAGTATTAGATACCTTGAGGCCCAACATTGCTTCACAGAAGTCAAGGGAGGAACATTTTGTGGTGAGGCTGCAAGACTCAGATGGATAAGGGTAAGCACCAAGAAAATTCATCCATCTTTAAAGCACAAAGCATTTTATTTCATCATTAAATAACCAATGAAGTGTTGACATGAACAGTTTCAATAGGAAAAAGTACTGTAGACAGTTTAAAAATAAATAGGTGAAAAGATACAGAAATGAGGATAAAGTGACTTTCACAATGTCTTGAGAAGAATCCAGTACAGAGATAGGACAGTAATGAAGATTGACAGAGTTCTTGCCAGCCTCTACATGATGGCTATATAACAAGAGGAACATCCCATTTTAACAACATTTTAATGACAGAAAAATCTTCTCTTCCTAGGAGGAAAACTTTAAAAGGAAAATTTGAAAAACTTCTGCTTCCGTACATGAAACCTGCCACTGTGTTGAGGGCTGTTCCAGCAGTGACTGAGTATGACCAGGTCAGTGAGATGGGAGCTTCCATTGGCTGCAGGACTCCGAGGATGCACTACTGACCCTGCCTTAGACTGTAAAGCATTGAAAGTGCTTCCATTCAATCTTCTCGCCCTCTTTCTTTCAGTGGGGTCTGACTGTATTAGGATCTAATGGCTCACTCAGCCTTTCCAGTTCCTGCTCATTTTTCTCTCATACAGCTGTTTTCCCCTCATAAAATCCTTCAACATGTAACCCAATTTGGCATCTGTTTCTTAAAGGACCTATGGTGACATGAAAATATAAAAGAATTTTTCATACATTCTTTGAAGCTGTGAGCTGTTTAAACCATATGCTATTTATTGAAGATAACGGCTTATGTTCATCATATGGTCTCTCTTGATGCGTGAAAAGCAGATACTAGTTAGAATTCTCTGATTTTGTAGTGGAAAGAGCCCATCGTTGGTCCTTGTTTCATTTCATCTATCCCTGTAGTGCTTTTTTAGTTTTTGAATATTCTGCATTAAAAAAAAAACAAAAAAACATGAGTGGTACCATCCAATGATAGCTCAGATCATTTTGTTCTCAAAGGCGTTTACATGCCCTTTTGAGAGTATGGTGAAACTGGCAGGTAAGTGCAAGAATTCCTTACATTTCTTTTATTTGATATGTTGTGTTCATGTTATTTGATATTTGTTCTGTCTGTAGAGTGAAGAATACTGGGTAATGAGGAAGTTGGAATATAAATCAAAACAATAAACTTAGAAGTAGGGTGGCTAGGATGCCAGGAAGCTTCAGTGCTTATTAGCATGTACGTTTGCAACACAAGATGGTAGGAGAACGAAGGAGAAGATGTATTACTGGGTAAATACCTCTAAATTATTGGCCAAACGTCCTCCTGCAATCTTCTCTAATAATGTCCTGCTCTGTGGGATATAGATTAAGAGCGTGAGTGTTGTAGTATGAGGATGCGTTTGGTGAATTTGATGTGAGTTTTATTAATTTTTACTTAAGGTATCCCCAAATCAGAGAAGCATACTGGTCTCTATATTGCCCTGGAATCATAGGCACAGGACAGTGCTCCTGTGATTATACCAGCACTACAAAATAGGGGTCTTTACACAAATACAAATACTCTTTCTGCAAGAGACTTTGAACTCATTCAATTTGAAGGAGAGGGAGCCTCTTGAGAATGAAGCTTTATATAAATGGTTCATATTAAATGATACTTGATCCTCTTTAAGTGAAGGCATGCTAAATGTGCAGAGTGGGTATAATTATTTTGATTGGTGAACTAATGCAGGCACCATCACATTTCCATGCCACAGTTAACATTTAACAGAACAGAAGATCTTAGATCATTAAAAATGGGCCATGAGCAACCCCAGTATTTCCCAGGAAACCAGTAATTAGAAACCATGAGTTTGGAAGAGGCATCTATTTCCTTAAAATTTATTGCATTTTTCTACTCAGAGAAAATAAAAGTATAGAATAAATTGTTATGGACCAGCCACAACGTGATCAAAGGGTCCCAAGGTGGGGGGTAAGGGTTGGAGTTGAGCCAAGAAGGCCCTGACAGAAGTGACACACAGCCTCTCTCTCTGGACTGTGGCAACCAAGTTTATTCAGCATCAGACTTTTATAGAAAAGATCAAGCAACAAGTCACAAAAGGAGTTTTGATCTGGGGTTACATGGTTACAAGCATATTTTTACCAGGAGACAAGGTTTGTCTGAGACTGTTCAAGTTTGGTCAAAGTGTGACTTGAAGAAGGCATTCCACAAAGATTACTTTTTAGATAGTGAAGGTCGTACTGTCTTTTTCCTCTGTAACCAATTAGGCAAACATTCGGCAGCTAATCAAGACAGAAATAGATGAGAGCACACATAGCTCCTGACAATAAACCATGATAGATGGCCTTTACCTAGTGTACTCTACTGAGAATATAGACTAATGTACTAAGAAATACTTCCAAGAGATGGTCAGTAAGAAAGTTTGTGAGTGAAACAAAATACACAATACTCACACTTTTGGTTTTTTTTTGCTCTCCTTGAACCAAAGACTCACCAACATTATGTAGACACTAAATCTTGACTGTCAGCAATTTCAGTGAAAGCATTGAAGTAGACATTTGCATTTCTCTTGACTGATAAGACTCCAAACTCTCTTCCCATAGTTGAAGAATGCCTTAGCCTCACAAGGTGAAGGTGGGGCACATTCTTTTTGACTCTTTGCGAGCTAGAATGCAAGTGTCTAATTCTGATGTTGGCACATTGATGTTCCATCTAAAGTTTAGACTTTGAAGAGAGTGATGCAAAAGGAAGGGAGGGGAGGAATGCATTTCAGTGGTGTGTACTGAATCCCATGGGATATTCATCAGCAATAAACGGCATTTAGCCTTGGTTTTATGTACTCTATGACAACTGGATTCAGCAGGCTAGAACACCCTGGTCCCAAAACCATCATTATCATCAGACTAGATTTTTGGCATATTACTATTGCCTAGACTTCCCTAATATCTATCTATTTTCCAAAGTTTGTTTCTCCAGATTTTAAGTTATGAGTCATCAAAGAACTAATTTTTTACATGCAAGCTAGTTTAGTTGATGCTTATAGCCAAGAACCTCAAATAGTAAGCCTTCCTGTTAGAAAATGTAGAAAATTTTAATTAAAGTACATTAGATTATATTTAATTTTTACTTAATCAGATAGATAGATAGATAGATAGATAGATAGATAGATAGATAGATAGATAGATAGATAGATAGATTTTTTTTTTACATTGTATTCCCCAGGGTTCTCCCTCCACCATATCACCCATGAATGGTCATCTTGATCTTTTGTGTTCTTCCCTTCCCTGATTATTTTGAATCCATCACTTTCCCAGGATTATAGACAGAGAATATTGAAAGTATCCTGAAATGACATACTTTAAATACTCCATTAGTATGTGATTAGTGGGTATTTCTCATCAATGCTATTTGACCGTTGCTTTTTGTGAATGCTTTCAGTAACCAAGTTCACAGCTTTTCAGGCTGAGTATTCCATTTTAAGACAACTCTAATTTCATACTTTTCAGGCACTTCCTGAGTGTTCCATTTTAAGCTACTGTCTTAAGCTTTATGTATTTGTCTCTATATAGACATAAAACTCTCTGTTTTGATTTTCAAACCTGTATATCCAAAAATTTTCTGTTTTTTTTTCTTCATCTGATATCCCGTTATTTTCAAAACAAAACCATCACTATGTCCTTTCCAGATTTTCTTATTCAAAGTTTTTTTATTTTTCTTGCTCTTCCTTTTCTCAAAGAAATATCACTCTCGGCTCTGTTGTTTGAGTCAACACTTGATTTCTGTCTACTCTTTCCCCTTACTTGATGTTAGTCAGTCATCAAGTTTACTTGGTTTCACTGAGTTCACTTAAAATTTCTTAGCTTCTGAAAAAGACATCCTCATACACGTTGGTGGGAATGTAGACTGATCCAAACCTATGGAGGATATGGCAATTTCTCAAAATAGTAAAATAGTATAGACCTGAATGATGTAGCAATTCCACTCCTAGGCATCAACCTCAGAGATGCCAAAATACTTGTAGAAATGGTTATATACATTCCTTTGTTCATTGGAGCAGTATTTATCAAAATCAAACTATGAATACAACCTAAGTACCCAAAGACACTTTAGTAAAATAGGAAGATGTAGATATACAAAATGGAATACTGACTAGCTATTAAAAATAGATAAATCTTTACCATTTATTATAACATGAATGGAACTGGAAGGGTTTACGCTAAGTAAGGTAAGTTAGAAGGAGAAAAACAAATATCAGATGGTGACATTTATATATGAAACATAGAGCAACAGAATGAAGGGTAAGATGAAACTGAACCAGCAGACCTTAAAAATATTTCTACAGAATTGGGGGGGAGGGAAAGTAATGTCGGGGAGGGCATACTTGACTCTGGTGGAGGGCTTTTAGTCTTAGTAGTAGGTGTGGTGATATACACCTGAATGATGTGATCCTATAGCTTTCCATCATTTACAATGTTGTAAACCAGTGTTACCTCAATATAAAATATAGATAAGTAAATTAGAAATGGGGGGATCCTTTATCTTCCATCCTTTTCTCTCCATATTTACTGCTTTCTTTTAAGATATATTTTGACCTAAATTATCAGAATAACTTCCTTAGTGGTCTCCTAAATTTTGACATTCCTGCCAGCATAGGTTTTCTAATATGAAATGATGACTATGCTGTTCTAGTGTTGAGAGCATTTTCACTGCATCACCGAACTGTCAGGTAATGTCAACCTCTTTACATGTTGTATAAGACATTGTGCTGAAGTCATCCTGTTTCTCATCTCTCATGCAAGCCTGTTTTGGCTTCTGTATTTCAGTTATATTGCCCAACTGTGACTTCCCCAGAGTCATGTTTCTTTCTTCCCGGATTTACATCATTTCCATTGTATTGAGTCCTTTGTGATCTTCCCCAACCCTTGCTAATGGATCTACTCTTTGGGCTTTAGTGATAGAATCCCATGTTTTGTTACATATTTATCTGGTGTAGATGATAAAAATTCAATCAAAATTCTTCAAATAGATGTAACTTTTTTCCATCACCTGTCACCCTCCCACAGACATTCATACATACTCAACAACAACATAAGGTAGAGGAAACTGGAAATCTAAATTTCCTAGTAGGAACTTATGTTAAAAGAACATATAATTTGTTGGACCTTCTGCTTTTTAACTTAACTGTATAAATAAAATAAACCACAGATTTTCATCTGCCTGGGAAGAGATTCCACCATTTTCTTCTCTCTGATCAATTCCCTACTCAGCATTCACTGTTGTTTTTAAGATGTGTGTTTCCTTCCGAAAATGGTTTCCCATTACATTGAGAATAAAATGTAAATATCACCACATGATATGGGATTTTCTTCTCATCTACTTAATGAGACATATTCTTCTCTTCTTTGCTTACAATGCTGGGGCCACACTGGCCTTATTTAAAGTTTTTGGACCATGTCAAGCTCCTTCCATGATCAGTTTTAGCACAGAGTCTTTCCTGACAGGATACATTCCCCTCTTATCTGGCTGTGTTGGTCTTTTTTGGCCTCAGCTTAAATGTCACTATCTAGGATAAGCCTGCGTTAAGTTTTCAGTTAGAGCATATCCCCCTTTCATTTTCACACTGTACCTCTTTATGATACCTAATAGAATAATCATTATTTATGATAGTGTCTGGTCTCATCCTTTGTACCCAAGGCTGTATGAATCTGGAGACCTTATCTGTTTTTTCACCCTCATATAATCTTCCACATGTACAGGCATTCGGATACCTTTGTTAAATGTGTAGTATATATAATTTGGGATGGGGGGAGAATCTCATGTGACTTTATGCTCACTGTCTCAAATAGAGCGAGTGGCAGCAGACCTTACTGATCTTTCCATCCTTATTGCATGTTCTTTACTTTTTTGATGCATTTCAATTTCCTGTGCGTTTTTCCAGCAGCCAACTTCTGCTGGTACCCCCTGTGGTACCATCATTAACCAAAGTTTGATGAACTTGGGAGGATAAAGTATGAATGCTTCATCTCCCTGGTCTCTGATTATGACCACCTCTGCCTCTGTCTGCCAAGTACCTTTGTGAAATTGAGGCAAAGTGGCTATACCCTGTGGAACTTCGCTTAGTACTCTACCCTAATCTGACTTCCATCCATCCCTTTGCTAGTCCACTTCTCTTCTTTACTAGTTTTTCTAGCAAATCACTTTTGCATGAATCTTTGATGCAGACTCTGTTTCTGGATAACTCTACCTGAGATATCCAACTGATAGGAAAGGCTTTAAAATGTTTTCATGTCTTTAATACATACCGTTGACCTAGGTTGTCAGTCAAATCCTAAATTATTTCTTGTTTAAACAGGCACAGATGGAGAATGTGCTCGAAAGGTCTTAGTGATCCACCCATCCAGTGGTTTTGTTTTATTGATGAGGTCCTAGCTGCAGAGGGGCAGGCGCTCTGTCAAGGTCACCACCTTCCTGAGCAGCAGAGTAGCAACCAGGACTAGAATCCTGATATTCCTGACACCCAGATTCAGTGCTTTACAGCCTAAGTTTTCATAAATTTAAATTGGGTGATTTAAAAAGGATGAGAAGAGACCAAACAGTATTAAAGTCAAACAACTTGGCTCACAGATGAAAATAATTCATACGGATATTAAAAATCATTAAAATACAACCTGAGGAGAAATCAAACTGATAGCCACTTTACTATGTTTTATTCTGCAGTTTAACATAAATGTCATTTCTTCCAATGCATCGAGTAAGTATGTTGCTGGAGGATATGACTCTGTGTGTGTGTGTGTGTGTGTGTGCACATGCGACGTAGAATTGAGTTAAATGAATCTTCCTAAGAATAAAATTTGAAATATTTACAATTTTGTCATTAAAAGCCACACCAGATCTGTTTCGCAGATTGTAATGAGTAATAGCTTCATATGTCTTACTTGAAAGACCTCAAGTGCCTTAAGTATATTGTATTTGTGACTTATGAGGTTTCCAGATAAGGCATAAACTCATAATTTTCTCTTGTCACTGTTATTCAAAATGATGGACTCAACCTAGAATGGAATTGATTTATTCATTTTTTTTATTCATATGATGAAGCTAACAAATAACGATAACTTCTCTGTCTAATGAAAATGTTCTAATACCATAGCTGGCACATCATCATGATTTGGTCTCTAAAAATAATTTAAGCAACATTGTAAATACCACTCAGTAAGAACCCATTGCTGTGTCTATGTATCTGTCTACATGCACAAATGCATGCACTCAAAGGTCTATGAATTTTTATAGAGATGAAGGGATCTCTTCTTGCGATATCAATTTCATTATTACTAATGGGTTAGAGAGTTATGATAGTTTTGCTTTAAGGAGGGGCAGGATTAGAAATTTAAGTGTATATTGTAGGAGTGATTATGAGATACATTTATAGAGGTGTGACCCTTCAACCCTAAAACATATACAATGTTGTAAAACATCATTATTTCAATAAACATAATTTTAAAGTTGTTTTAATTTTAAAAGTTATTGTCTAGAGTTGCATCTTACAATGCCATAGTATAGATGTACATTACTCTTAAATCTCATGGTTAAAGAAAAAAATTTCAGTGTAACAAAGTTTCCCAGAAATTTTACACCAGTGGAATAACTATCACTAACAATTTATTATTTACCTTCATAGAATTTCGATACACATATCTTGTATGAAGTTTATTTTCTGTCTGCATTTTAATTTCCATAACTTTTCTCTATTTCTATTTTAATGTATATATAATAAATATCCCTTGTCTTTATGAGTCTATTTCTTTTATCTCACTATTATAGATTACTGTAATTTATGTAATCTATTCATCACTCATTGATATTTAAACTGTTTTCTTCTTTTTTTTCCATTATAAGCAAATGGCACACATATACTGAGATATGCATCTTCAGGTACTTATACTAATCTTTCTTAATGTAAAGTTTTAGATATGGAATATTTTAAGAAGTGAATTAAATTAAATAAAACTTAAAATTTTGGAGTGTATTATTCTGATTACCCACTAGAAAGTCTGAAAAGTTTCATACAACATGTCAGTACTTCAGGGTTCTCATTTCCTTTTATCTTTGTTAGCATGGTAATTTGTAAATATTGCTAATTATTGGTATCACTGATTTTTTAAAAAATTTCATTTCATTTAAAATTTTTCATATAAATATCCATTTATATTTCACAGCAAACTTTTTATATAATAGCTTTCCAACTGTCCTGCTTTCTGTTTAGGTGACTTCACTTTTCCTTCTAATTTTAGATATATTTATAAATGATTTATTGCCACAAATTTGTTTTTCCTTCTATATCTTTTACATACAGTATGTATATAAAATGTAGTTTACTGTTAAGTCTAAAAATTTTCTCTAATGTTTATTTGAACTTTTAAAAAAAATTTCAAAGTATATGAATATATTGAAACTTCTGAAAGCTCATTCAAAAATGACATACTCCACTAGACATACAGTGATGCTGAAATGATAGCTTTAAAGATGCTCTTGTCTATTTTCTCAATATTTACATATATATTTGGAAATAAATTGTATTCTAATTAAAGTATTACTTCAGAGTATACATGACTCCCTTCTACTAGTAACAATAAATAGCATGGCATAGAAATGTGTTTGTGTACACTGTAGTCAATTATTTTTAAACACCATTGTTTCACATCCTCGCCAATTTTTTTGGACAATATAGGATTTCTCCCCTCTCATGTGGTCCCCGTAGCTGCCCCATCACGGAAGCCCCCAATGTCCCCACCATAGTTTATAATAATAGTCAATTGTACAACATTCCAGTATCAGAATAGAATCTGGAGAAGGCTAGAGAATTGTATTAGGATCAGTCCTGGCATTTAATATCATCTAGTCTAACACATCTTACTTTAATCTCTCCTAATGTCCCGACCCGCGGGATCGTCAATGGAGACCTGGAGGAAGGAGTGGGAATGGGGATGGGACAGGAGACACGAGAAATGGAGGCAAGACAGGTTTCTGATCAAGTCTCGTTTATTGTTGCTTTGTCTCGAGTTCATATACATTAGACATAGACATTCCAGACATTCCAGGATGGTCATCTCCAATCAATGGTTGTCACAAATACTAATTGTCCAATAGTCTAGTTTGTAACCATATATGGTCTCCTATGGACAGGGGCTTACTCTTCTTTGAGTGCCCTTTACCTGCTCTGTTCCAGGCCCATACTTGGCTAATGCAAGAGCCTCTCAGGTCGCAGCATACCTGACTGATGCAAAAGCGTCATGGGTTTGCAGCAGACTGGCTTTGTCATAGGGGCTAATTTCTTAGCTCTCTACATCCCAAATTTCAATTTCTACATTTATAAAAAAAGAAAAAAAGTCAAACAAAAAATCAGAATAGTAATATTGATCATCTATGAAGTTGTGTTGTGATGATGAAAAGTGAATGACAATGCTAGGACATTTTTATTAGATGAAGCACAAGTCAAGCAATATGTTTTCTTCTTTCTAAGTACTCTGGTTATAGAAATCCAACAAATTATGTCACCTACCTATCTAATGTGTAGTTTGTAGAACCAATTTCCTTTTTTAATTAAAGAAATCTTATTGTTTAGTTCTAATTAAATAAAAGCTATGGGGTTTGCACATAACTATTTGATGTTTTTTGTTTGTTTGTTTGTTTGTTTGTTTGTTTTTGAGACTAGGTCTCACTATTTTTGCCCGTGGAACAACAGACTCCTCATGTTGCCTGGTGTACCACAGACTCAAGCAATCCCCAGCCTCAGCTTCCCAAGTAGCTGGGATTACAGGCGCACGCCACCACACCCAGTTATTTTTTTAGGGGACTAGGTCTCGTTACGTGCCCCCAGTGGGACTCGAACCATGATTCCTGGCAGTGGCTTCCTAGACTGCCACCTACAGGCATGCGTCACCATGCCCGGTCAACTATTTGATGTTGACACAGTGATAGGGTGTGCCCCCCCCCCC
>PVHY01011132.1:0-49135 GCA_004024945.1 Uropsilus gracilis | reverse complement strand
ACAATCGTGGGTGAACAGAGAGCTGCTGTGAATTAAGAAACATTAAGTAGAATCGAAACTCTAGGATAAGATTGCTCAAAGAAAATAATGTGAGTAGCAAATAACCTATAAAGAACTGGATCTGGTGTAAGATTTAACATTAATTAGCAGATAAGAAATCAGCAAAAGATAATGGAAAAGAATGCTTAGAAGTATAGGGGAGAATTTTAAAAACGATATTTTGAAACCAAAAGAGAAAAGTCATGTTTATTTTGTATTTAGAAAATACTTAGCATGTGGAATGAGAATGAGTTAAATAAGTATAGAGCCAAATTTCTTAGAGAAGCTTTTAATAAGTAGTGGTAAAATAATGAGCTTGAATACTTAGGGTGACAGATCTGGCTCAGACTTTTAAAGCTTGAAGAGTACGATAGAATAGAACACAAGGAGGCAGAAAAGAGGCTGAAATTCTCAAGAAGAGTTACATTCAAGCAGTTTTTCCAAGTGTATTACTAGCCTCATAAAAGCGATTAATACAGTACTTTCAAAGATTTTGGCCTCATTTTTTTTTTTTTTCCAATTCTGAGAAGCAAGCTCTTACTTATTTCTAGTTAATCAGAGAACAAAGAATTGGGAAAACTTTGGCTTCAATTTGGGGTTGACAAGAATTCTACTTCCTTCACTATTCTCTCTTTGTTCTCTGCCTTTCAAAAAATAACAGACCTTGGGAGAATTTATATATATTTCAGCTGTCCTATAATATTGTGGAGTAGAATAGATTCATAGGCCCACTGGACGTACAGCAACAAAAGTCAGTATTATTTTTAAGCTGTATATGAAGAACATATTATTTCTGTGCTGGTTACTTAAACTTGATGCCTTTTAGTTGAAGGTTTTCTTGTTTTAATAACTTTTTTGCAGGATCGCATATTATTTTCTTTTTAGATTTCAGTTGGATTAATTTAATTCTTAGACTTTTTAAATAACATGTAAGTAACTCATGCTTGGTCTCCAGGTATCTTGATTCTGGAATAATGTTTTTATAGTACAATATGTCCTTAAGTTGAAAGGCATTGCTACATAGATTAGTTGTTGTATTTCTGTCCTTCTAACTGCAATTTTCAAAATGTGTATAATTGTGAAATATACAGTGAATTTATGTGAACTGGTATTTTAGTAAATAACATGGAAAGCATGAGAGGCAAATGAGATCATCTTTTAAAATTCTTATATGTAAATTATTACATTTCACTTAAATCAGAAATTGAATAATTAAATCAACTTTTTTTGAAAGCTATTAGACTTGGCTAGTGGTTCATGGTAAAGGGAACATAGAAGACAAAAGTAGAAATCTCTTTCCTTTGTTTTATTTCATATTGGCTAGGGCAGCCATTTTCTTTATCATTTTGAAGTCTTTAGGTTGAGTATATGGAGAAACAAGTTTTATTTTGATTATCATAACTAGAATCAAGAAAATAAATTTTTTGGTCTTCATAAAGAATCTACAAAGCTTATACTTTTTTTTTTGAGAGGGACTCAACTTGATATTTTTTCGAAGATGATTAAATAAGATGAACTACCCAAATGTTTAATAAAAAGAGCTTCAATGCTTAAAGTTTGAATTGCAATATGCTAAAGATACTTTTCATTATAAAATGCAATATTGATTTTGTTCTGTTGAAATCCACAGTTCTGAGATGCTAAGGAAATATAAAGTGCAGACTCTTGGGGATCCACACATGTGCTACATTTGACAATTGCAGCCTTAGCCCTGGAGCATACCTTTTATGTATCATTCTGGAATTGATTTCAAAGGACTCACCATCCTTTATGAGACTGTTGTGCATTGGGAATCTTTTTTAAAAGAGTGTTTAGGCACGTTGCATTTCTAATTAATGCACATGGAGGGTACTATGCCTTAGATTTTGAAGTCAAGTGATTCAGTAAAATGAGGTACCAGAGGGAAATTTTGTTTTAAATACTTTCCTTATGGGAACAAAGAGTGGAAGCATTCTTGAATAATAATTACAAGCTCCATAGATGAAACAACTATGTGTGTCCTAGAGTAGATTCTGCTCTCCTACTGAAAAAAGGATCAGTATCAACTAATATGTCAAGCACTTGTTAGATGTCAGATATGGACTAAATCATGGCTTTTGTAAGAATTTCCTTATTTAAGCTTCAAGATCCCTTTGAGGTGGGTATTCTATTATTCTCATTTTACAGAGCAGGTAACTGATGTTTGGGTGAGGTTCAATAACTTGTTGAAAGTCACTAGTGAATAGGGAAGAGAACCTAGATTCTTTCAGGCAATAACCTCAAATCTGATGTTCTTTGTTACTGAGAATCAACAGTGATGAAAAATAAGAGAATTTAATAATCTGTTAGTGGGGAGTAGCAGGCCATCTAAGTCTGCTGCAGATTGTCCTGCTGAGGAATGGGGTAAAGCTGAAATCTAGTTCTTCCTGTGCTGGCCAAACTGTGGACCTTCCTGTTAGCACCTTGCAGGACTATGTCTGGTTAGAGAGTAGGACTTTTTCTAATATATTTTGTCTTCTTGGATTTCTTGAAATGATAATGAAATTCCTTGAGAATGAGATATTGAAGTGGAAGCTAGCCACTGACATGTGGTCTGTCCACCTCTCTTTCCACCCTTCCAGCTCTACCCTGCACTTGAGAGATCTTGAACATATGCAGATAGACTGTACAGCCTGTCCATGCAAGCTCTAATCCTCTCATGAGCAAATGACTGCTTCTCAACCACCTCTCAGTAGAGTGATGGGCCCATGGAATATTCACTTTTGGAAAGCTGGATTCCAGGAAGAGGCTGGAATAGTAGCTAGAAGTAGACTTGTGATGGTTGAACAGAGTATAGTGCTAAATACCCTGATTCTCAAGAAGTGTGGGTTTGGACTCTGGGAGCTTCATGAATTATTCCAAATCATGAGGCTTAGGGCTGGGATAGTGCTTGTTTGGATCTCTGGACAGTACTGACTTGGGAGAAGGTGACCATTTTTTATTATAGTGATGGCAATTGTAAATGAAATAATGGTCAGTTAAATCGTATCTTAGACTTGCAAGAGAAGCAAATTTTTACAGTTTCAGATTAATAGTATGATTTTTAAAGGTAATATATTTGGCATAAAAGGAATGAGATGAATTAAAAATGAAGAAAGAAGATGTACATACAGTCCACAGGGCTTTGGCTTTACTACATTTTCTTTCACCAGAATCTAGGATAGTGACTGATTTAAGTGTTCCACAGATAATCAATGAATATTGTTAACTCCAGTCCTCTGAATGTCTATGCAGGGAGCGCACACTAGAAAAGAATATACATCAAAGATGTGAAAAGGGACAGTTGACTACTGGAGTATAAAGGAGACTGACAGAAGTTGGGAAAAATGTTGGGAAGGCTGAATCACTCCTCATTTGCTATGGTTGGAAGGACATCCTTAGCAGAAGAAAAAGGAGATTCCAAAACTATAATTTGAGAAAAAGAATAAGGAAGGAATACATCTTCTCTTGATCAGATGATATAAGATTGACAAATAACAGTAACATAATCAGGTTAGCAAAAGTAGAAAGAGTGTAGATATAAGGGAATTAAATAAAAAAGCCAGGTATTTTACAATTTATATCAAATCGTAAATATATAGTGGTATTATATAGGCTATCTCTGGAGCTATACAAAAAAGAAAAAAAATCAGCAATTGCTTATAGTGAGATTTTAAGTGGCTAGAGTACTGGGGCATGAGACTTATTTTTGCTAATATATTGTTGAAACTTATATTATTTATTAAAATTTTTGATTAATTAAAAAATTGAAATTCTAGACGATTAAAAAAGGGAGATAGCACAGCCTCTTTAAATTACTTGAAGTATGCCTATTATGAAGATTATATCCTTGAATTCTAATGTTGTCTGTACATGTGATCCCAGAACCAGTTCTGGGAATCACTGTGAAATGACAGATCTCCCAGCAAGCTGAGGAAGGGCAAATATACTCATTTGCAAAAGAGATAAAAAATGTGACCTCTAAAATTAGAATTGTTTTATAGGTGCCAATCTGGAGGAAGACTGAAGAATTAAAATGTAAATAAATGGCAATAAAACTAGCTGTCACTGTGAATGAGCTATATCAAACTAGATTTTTAAACCTGGTTTCTTAGATAGGAAAGTTTAGAAAAACGTGTCCCTATTTCAGGGAAGCATTTGAAAAGTCCTATTTTTTTTATAAAATGGGAAAATAAAGCAGATTATTATATATAAAGTGATTAATAGCATTGAAAAATCATATTTTAGTATTTATTAACAGATCATTATATATCTGGAAAGAGATTTCTAGTGGTGTCAATATCAGATTTCATATCTGCCACTTACCTGTTTAATGACTTAACTATAGAATTCATACTGCACAAATCGATGGATAAAGAGAAAACTGGGAGAGGTATTCATGTGTCAGGTTCTTTAAAATCAAATTTTTGACTACCAGGAAGAGTCCAGGTTCTACAGATGAAATGTTAGGAGGACAAAATAAAACTCTGCATTTAGAGGCAAATAAAAACTAACTGCAAATATATGATGGGGAGACTTGGGCTTTTTCTTAAAAGAAAAGACCTGACAGGTTTAATTGAAAAGTGAGTACAAAGTTAGATTAATTTAGTAAGTATGATGATGTACCAAGGAGTTTAGTAATCATAAAGGAGAATCAGCTATCATAAACTGTTATAAAACTTAATTTAAAAAATTCAAATATTTAGTTTTTGGCAGTTTTCTGCCTAAGTTTCCAACCCATTTGTAGATGGCTAAGTTTCCAACCCAGTCTACAAAAACATTAATTTATGTGAAAAAATTACAGTTCTACCAAGTGGAGCCTGACTTGTAGAATTTGGACGTGGGAAATGTTTGTTACAGTAGGGAGAATTAGATAAAGTTTTTTGGTTTAATATTTGTGAAGAAACAGTCTCCCCAAGGCAAATTTTGGAAATGGGTGAAGTTTTCCAGTGGTGTCTGCAAACCTCTTCAATTTAGCATTTCCTTTGCTGCCAGCATAAGACCAAAATGCAGTGTTGCACGTGCTATCATGGAGATCTGGTCGCTGGAGAGCAGTGAGCTAGTTCATTCTGATGTATGATTGAACGTATGCACCCATGATCTCTCAGAGTTAACGGCATTTAACAATAAAATACTGGTTAAACTAAATGAATTAAAAATTAAAAAAATCAATTTCAAGGAAGGCATAAAGGCAAAAATATCAGGTACCATGGATCAACTGGGGAGAAGGAAAAGATCCACACAGATGCATGTGCCTTACCTTGGGTCATCTATTACTGCTATACAGAGATTTGTTTTCCTTCTATTGATTTTGCAAATTGGGATATTAATCTAGTCTGTCTGTCTCCAAACCTGTAACTTTCTCACTTTCTGAAACTGTCTCTATTGAATAGAAGTTAAAAAGCGGAACATTTCAACTCAGCATAACCAAGAACTTTAGAAGGATAATTCTGGCTTCTATGGTATAGTGTCTCCTTATTCCTATGCATCAAAGTCCAGTTCATTGTTCAAATGAAGGATATTGTAGGGTATTTTCTTGAGTTGTTTGGAAGGTAGTCCCAAAATTTTGTGTTTTTATGGATTATAAAGTGCAAATGTCTTGGAATCTAACAGCCAGAACCTAGTAGGACTTCTGTTTTGGATTCATATTTGCAGTATTGCTGTAAGAATCAGCAATAATTTGTCAGGCTTTTGACTGTGCTTTAACTTTGCAAAATTCTGCTGTTTTCTGCCTATTATTGCCCTGATCTCCAGTCAATCAGAATTACTAAACAGGACAGATACAAAAGATCTAAGAGATTTATATAAAAAACAGCATTTATTAAAATAATTGTATATAGCCAAGGTTCTTTGAGAACTTGTTAACTTATTAGTTTATCATTTTTACTGTGGAGAAAAGAACTGCTGAACATCTGTCTTTATGTGATGTGTATTGAAGACATTGTAGATTTGGAAGATCTTTGGCTCAATTAGGTATTTCTTGGTTGAAAAACACTTTTCTAGCAGATCATATATGCTAATATATTAATTTTAATTTTTCACTCTCCTTAACTTGGAATTTCCTTTGCCTCCAATATCTTGGTGCTTGATGTAGCCTTGGAAGCACACTGTGAATGCTGTAATGAAAGGACGTGTTTTTAAAAGCTCTGATGGTTCATTTGGATTCTATTTTAGTTCACAACAGTGTCTTATATATCTTGTTTCTAAGATGAAAGAACAAAACCATGTCAGCAATTTTGACTTGATTTGTATGTAGGATAGTACCTGCCATGAAAGGGATAACCAGTAAACTCCTTTGTAGGCACTCATTTGATAGACTCCCATGGTTATAGAGACAGAAGGATATATTTTATGGCATGGATTGGCTCTGAGCTATGCAGAAAGGTCACTATGGCAATATCCTATCTGTCAGTTTAGATTTGCCTGCATTTGAGGATTCCAAGTGCTAGGTGGAATGATTGTAAAATCAAAACTAAAGAAAAACTGAACTAAACCAAACATTTCAGTTCTAGAAATGCACATTTGAGAGAAACTACTTGGTGCTAAGTATTGGGAGCCCATATTGAAGCATAGCCCCTATATTTCAGTTGAATAGTGGAGAATAGGGTTGTGTTGCTTTACACTAGGGAAAAAAACAATAAAAAGAAAAGGGAAAGCAAGATAGGAAAGGGCTAAATCATATAAAGATTTGTCATTATGTATGGATGTACTATTAATAACAGTAATTTATAGTCTTTAAAAATAAATTCAAATAATCTTTTACTTCATGCAATTTGAATAATATTTTAACAAAAAGAGGTTTTTAAAAATAAAGAACTGATAGGCATTTTGTGCAAGTGGCTGTGGTAGAGTTAAACATAGGCTGAGAATAAGGACGACAATTTTATAGTGGGGAAGGAGCCCCTGAGCAGGCTGTTTGGGTTACATTCAACAGGAGAACTAGAAGTGTACTAGGTTTCAGAGTGTACTTTATCTTTGCAATCAATGATGCCAGTGGGTTTTATATAAAACCCTCAACGTTTATAGTTATTTTTAGTAGCTGAATAAATCATGTTTTATAGCTACTTAAAAACATGGCTAGCATAACCCCTGGAAATTCTTCACTAAAACTGTTTTTGCCCATTTCAAATTGCTTATTCTAATTTTCTGAGTTGACTAGAAAATGTTTTTTGATAACATACATTAAACGATGAGTCTGCATTAGTAATTTTAATACTATAGTCAATTTTGGAGTATTTAATTGTACTTAAATGTTTTCATAAATTACTAGATTTCTCCTAATTGGTTCCTTTGAGACTTTTAGCATAATTATCTTTGTTTTTAATATCTGAAGCATATCTATTACAAACTTTGCTGGAGACACTTGAAGGATTTTAAGTTTTATGAATATATTTGATTATAGGTATATTTGAAATTCACTATTTTGATTTTGTATAAATTTCATGATAAGTCACTGGGGACAGTCTTTTATTTAGTATAATCTCTTATTCACAAGAATACTTCACATACTTATTTTTATAGTAAGAGAATCATGGAGTTTAGTCATGTGGCACATATACCTGAAGAACAGTAAAGCTTCTGGACTTTAGTATCTGCTCTTATTTTTCAAAAATGCAAATTATGTTATTAATCTAAGAATTATAGAATGGTTAGATAAGAACTAGGAAGCTTATTTTTTTAGTCATTTTTAGTTTTATGATCTTTAGTGAATTCAGTGATTTTTAGTAAATTTATACGTGTATTTCTCTCTGTATGTGTATTGGCATCCATGGTGGAAGGGCATTGATGAAGCACTGATCTATTCATTTACACATGCACAGAGTGATGGTCTTTGAATATATGCAATAACATGTTTATGGATTCATAGAAAGAATCCAGCAGGAAGGGTGCAATGCAAGAGTCTGAAGAGCAAAGAGCTGTTTATTGTATGGGATCAGGTCAGTGGGAGTTAAGAGTCTAGGAGAAAAGTGGGTTTAGACCCGTAGGAGGAGTTGAGAGGAAACAGGGATCCAACTCAGATTCTGATAGCTCTCAGAGGCAGAGATACAGGAAATAGAACAGTTTTTTCTCCTAGAATCACTGAGATTGAGAAGCACAATGATGGGATTGATTCTGGGTAAAAAGAATACCATGAAAAACGCATGCTTCTTCACTCACTCCTTCATTCACAAATTCTTTCATTCATTGACTCATTCATCTGTATATTCATCTATTAATAAAGCCATTCAGCCAATTAAAAAGAATTTGTGTGATGTTGTAACTAAAATAATAGAGAAACTACAGTAAAAGTCATAATTTCTACTTTATTTTAATTCACATGGACATTTAGGAATATCAGGATATTTTCTAGAGGTAGATTCTTTTGATCCTTTAATCTGCAAATATAGATAAATACACATATATTTATACTATAGAAGAAAACAGGTAACAACTGAGAAAGTTTCTATGCTGCTAGTAATAGGCATTTCTATGGGCTATACATTTATTTTTTAATATAAGATGTATTTCTTACTGCTTCTCTCTGTAAATCTTTAGTCTGTAAACCCTTTGCTCTGTAAAAATTAATACAAATTTTTGTGTTTAGTGATTACAGTAATAGAAATAGTGATTACATTGTCAATAGGGTTGACAATGAATGTGTTAATTTGTATATGTTACATATAGTCATTTGGCATATGTATTCTTATGCAAACTATCACAGAATTAATTTTTGAGATTAATGTCAATGCCTTAACGAATGACTTGTAATTTTTTAAAAAATTTTGTTCTGCTTTGATATTAATGCTTTCTGAGAGACTGCCTTCTTTTGTATGTCAACTTAGTTTATTTTTATACAGCAGAACAAATTGATACTTTTTAAATAATAAAAACCCTTAAATAATTAAAGATAGATTTTATCTCTTTCAAAAATGGAGTCGTCATTGATAAGAACAGAAAAATTATGGGCTTGGCTGCCCCACTTCTGTCATTTCATGGAAGTCTAAGAACCTGGATACTGGAAGATACATCTCATTAACTTGGCCATTATTTTACACTTAACCTTCCTCATCAAATGCAAAATGCCCTGGACTGGGTTATTATTGTAATCATAAACATACTAGAATGGTTAATTTGTTAGAGAATCAAAGCCCAGACAGTATGACCTCAGAGAATATCTAGTTTCTCAGTTGGTGGATTTAATGCTCTGGGGAAGAGTTGCTGAATATAAATCACACATGTTCCCTGATTTTCATTACAGTTCTCCTTTAGAAAGTATATTTCATTTATTTTTGTTATTGAGGTAATGTTGATTAACAGCACTTTAGTTTTTGGGAGTACAGAGTCATACCTCTTCACATGCGTTACAACATTGTGCCCCACCATCAAAGTGCCATCACTTTCCACCACCCTCTTCACCCTTTGATCCCCCTTCCAAGGTATTTTTCTTTATTAATAAATGTCTTTTTGTTTTTGTGCACAGGCAACATGTCAGCGGAGACACCAACCACACTGAATATTGATCCTAGGGACCTTCAGGTTCAAACTTTCACTGTAGAGAAGCTACTGGAGCCTCTCATAATCCAGGTAAATTACAGCATGTGGTAACTACAGAAAAACTAAAAATATGGGGAAAATAATGAACCAAAGAAAGATGTGATTTTTTACAGAATGAATGTCATTTAAAATTGTCCTTTAAAGTGTTTAAAATTCTGAAAGTCACCTACCCAGTTCTCTGTTAAAAGTAATAGGAGTAATAATAGGTATATGTAGTTTTCAAAATACCTTCATATAAATTATCTTGTTTGATAGTCATGAAAACTGCATAAAGCAGGCACTGTAGTTAAAACTTATTGCATGGATTGGAAATAGAGCCTAGGGAATTTCAGTGGTTTGCCCCAGGGTACTGACGGTTTTCCACTTAAGCTTACATTTGATAATTTCATTGTAGTCATGCTTTAAGAAAATTGCTGTTTATTCCTAATGTAACTGGAAAATAGTTTTTAAAAGCCATCTTTCATGTTTGGACATTCAGGTTGTTTCCATTTTTTTACTATTATAAATAATGCTTTGCTATGCATCTTTGTATATCAGTTTCTGTCATCAGTTCAAATTATTTGCCTAAGATTAGTTAGTAATGCAAAAGTGGCCAAGATAGAAGAATTCTTACACCTTTTCATACATATCACCAAGTTTTTTGGGGAAAGTTGTATGAGTTCTTAGAAGTCATTTAAAATTGTGTTGCTGTGCAATTCCTGGTTGTGGGGTGACAAAGTGGTCTCCATTTAGGAGGTGTTCCATAAAGGCAAGTACCTTAATGTCACCACATTACCCTTGTTTGTTGCATGTCAACAGGGTATTAGAGTCAGTCACTGGTCACGTAACACTTGCTAATCAAAATGATGCCTGACATATTGTCATAAACAGAGACTAGAATAGAGAGAGTACCACATTTATGGGAATCACATTCTATATGCTAGCTGAAAACAATAGATGTTTTGCTTAGTTAAATACATTGATAAAGTAGGTCGAGAGTATTCTTAGTAAATTCATGTTAGAGAAAATGGTATTCATAGGTTATATTTCCTGGCATTTTAAAAACAACTACAATAGTTTATAAACACCGAGTTCACTTAAAAATTTTAAAGTGTGATATGATCTGAATTAATTTTATTTTACTGGAAAGAAATCTAACTCTTAAAAAGTGATTATGCTAATTTTAGAGGGTTTTTAGCATGTTATACCTGGATTTATTGTTTATGATCTGCAAATTCATGAGTTAGGGAAAGTGAAATTAGTATATTATTAATTGACAGTTCTTAGTGACACCAAAATATAATTACTAATTTTAGCTTCTTTAAGATTGTCAATGTTTTTGACAATGTTTATTGATTTCGTAAAGACTGTTTAATTTACCACGTCACCATTAACTCAGCTAGAAGAACAGTTTCTTGGTCTTAGCAACATAACCTTTTTTTTCAAATTGAATGCACACACACACCCACACACACATATTTTGCATCATTGTCCACCCCAAGTTTCTCTTACCACCTGATTACCTATGAACCACCTTAATCTCTTGTGCTCATAGATCTTAGCAATATTTATGTTAAATTGATTAAAATATTAATAATTTATAGAATATCTACTATGTTCACGAATTATCTTATAGTGAAAAATACTAGTACAACAGAATTGACACATTCTCAATTTTCATTAAAATGGGATTCTCCTTCAAAACTAATGTATTTCAAAGAAAAGTTACTTATTTAAAATAATTGATCTATATATGTACAATCAATTAAAAATAAAATTATAAAAAATAAAATAAAAAATAGAAAACAGAAAAAGAAAAAAATTGACCTTTTGGAATAAAATTTAAAACTGTCAACAGAACTGAATCATAGAGCAAGAGATAGAGAGGAAAGTCAGGGGAGGAAAAGGAAAGGGTACAAGAGATTAGATGATGGATTATGGGATCGAAGGTGGTGGGAAAACCCTGGGGAATATAACGCTATAAAATATATATGTTTGATCAAATAAAAAAAATTTAAAAATTGACCTTTTTGGATTTCATACATAACTTTCATATGTATCTGTCACTTTGACTATATATCACTGATAGATAATATATAGTACAGTAAAAAAAGTTTTTTTTGTATGACAATATCATACTAAATATCTCATCATGCTTTTGAGAGTGGTTAATTTGAAAATTGTTATAGGGTTTAAATATATAACATAGAAGTTTATAATCTTTAACTTCATAGTGCTACCAGATAAAGTTGTCAATATAGTAGCCCTTAGAAAATTCTCACCATTTGTCATTATTTATGTTACACTCCTTTGCTTTCAGGGTTACACAGAAATTACCACCTCTGAATATAACTCAGAGTTACTATTACATTTTTAATTTTGTGCATAATTTGTTATAACTGTCTAATCACTCTGACTTCTAAATTCATTTTTTCATAAATCTTTATTCTATTCTTTTTATAGTTACTAGAGTCTTCCCAACTAATCTGATTTATCTGTAATCTATTCTTTCTCTTTGGTATAGGTAAACACTTAGTTATTTTGAAGGGAAGATTAAGCTGGGATATATTTCAATCATTCACTTTCATATTATCTGTATGATAACTTACACAGTTGTATTCCTCTGTGATAAATTCCTCCAATGGATCAGAAATAATTTTTTTCTCAGCAATTACTTTTTTATGACAGTAACTGTAGGCATCTGCATTTTATCACTTTCAAGATCCAAACTTGGCAATGCAGTGCAGTAAATCTATTTATGCAGAGTGCCAATGAAAAGAATTTACATCGCTATGTTGTAGACTCTTAAGGAGATATAAACTGCTAAATCATGCTACAGTTATTATGTAATGGAAGCATTTATAATCCATTCTGCCACAAAGTATAATTTGCTATGTGTCAAATTCATATTGAATGTAAACTAAAAAAAATGACTTCCTTAAAATCCTTTAAAATTAAAGCAATAACAATATCCTTATAACATGTTACTCTCTATAGGGGTTTTTTTTTTTTTTTTTGAGGTGGAGACAAATATTTCATTGTATTTTCTTTTTATTGATGTCACATTGGCATCATAGCACTATATAAATTTCAGGCGTGTATCATTAAAAATCAACAAGTGCATACATTTTATTAAGTTTATCACTAAAAGTTCAATTATATCACTTCTTTACACTTGACCCTTGTACTTGACTTATCTACCTTCCTTTTCTCTTCCCTCTGGTAATTGATAATTTGTTCTCATCATCTAAAAGTTTATTTTCATCTATGTATATTATGGTTTCCTGTCTTACATCCAAGTCTTTTATCCATTTTGAGTTGGGTTTTGTACAAGGTGTTAAGGATGTTTCTTGGTTCATTTTTTTTGCATGTTTTCCCACCACCATTTATTGAAGAGGCTGTCCTTGTTCCAATGCAAGTTTTTCTCTCCTTTGTCAAAGATTAGTTGAGTATATATATGTGATTTTATTTCAGAGCTCTCAGTTCTGTTCCATTGGTCAGATTGTCTGTTTTTGTACCAGCATGAAGCTGTTTTAATTACTATGGCTTTGTAGTATAATTTGAAGTCTGGGATTAAGTAATACCTCCATTTTCTCTTTTTTTCAGAGAGGGGACTTTTTTCATATTCGACGTCTTTTGCTATTCCTTATGAATTTCATTAATTTTTGTTCTATCTCTTTAAAGAATGTTTCTGGGATTTTTATAGGGATTGTATTGAATCTGTAGATTGCTTTTGGTAGGATGGCCATTTTGATGATGTTGGCTCTTCCAATCCATGAGCCAGGAATATCTTTCCATTTCCTTAATGTCTTCTTCTATCTCCTTTAGCAGTGTTTTAGTTTCCTTTGTATAGTTCTTTCATGTGTTTTGTTAGGTTTATTCCCAGGTATTTAATTTCTTTTTTTTTTTTTTTTGGTGCAATAGTAAATGGGATTTTTTAAATTTCTTTTTCTTCTGTTTGACTTTTTGCATATAGGAAAGCTACTAACTTCTGTGCATTGATTTGTAACTGGCTACCTTACTGAACTGGTCTATTGTTTTGAGAAGTTTTTCTCTAGATTTTTTTGGGTTATCTATATAAAGAATCATGTCATGTGCATATAGTGGTAACTTCAGTTCTGCTTTTCCTATTTGTATCCCTTTTATATCTTTCTATTGCCTTATTGTCCTGGCTAGAAGTTGGAGTACAATGTTAAAAAGTAGTGGAGAGAGTGGGCATTCTTGCCTGGCTCCAGATCTTAATTGGGATGATTTTAGGATTTTCCCCATTTAGGATGATATTTGCTGTAGGTTTGTTATAGATGGCTTTTATTACGTTGAAGTATGTTCCTTTGATCCCCAGTTTTTCAAGGACTTTCCTCATGAATGGGTGCTTGACTTTATCAAATGCTTTCTGTGCATCTATTGATAGGATCATATGGTTTTTGTTTTTCTCCTTGTTGATGTGGTATATTATGTTAATTGATTTCTGGATGTTGAACCATCCTTGTCCTCCTGGGATAAATCCTAGTTGGTCATGGTGAATAATATTACTAATCAATTAAAAATGACAAATTGACAATTTTATGATAACATGGATGTACTTAGAAGAAATCATATTAGCAGAAACAAGTCAGAAAGAAAAAGACAGAAACCAAATGGTTTCACTAATATGTGGGATATAGGAAAAATAACAAAATGCCATGAGGAAAAGCCAAAACAAATTAACAACCAAATTGAACTACACAACTAGGGGTTAGGGAGGTGGGAGAGTGTGGAAATGCTAAGGGAGGGAAGGTGGTGGGTGAACCCCAGGGATTACAAAAATGTGAAACATATATAAATAAATTATTTAATTAAAAAATTAAATGAGCTAGAAATAAATTGATAATATACCATAAAGAATAAAAGTTTATTTTCATTTTATGTAGTTCATCCTTTTATTTTTTCTACATGCCTGTATGAGTGAAATCACAATGTTGTTATTTTTTTTTTCCATCTACATATCATTAAGTAAAATGCTGTCTGGGTCCATCCATGTTATTGCAAATGTCAGGGTTTCACCTTTTTTTTTTCATAGCTGAGTAGTGTTTCATTGTATATCATGTCTTTATCTATTGATGTTTCCGGCTCTTTGCTATTGTGAATAGTGCTGTAGTAAGCACAGGGGTGCATAGATCTCTTGGAATAACTGTTCTTGTATTTTGGAGCAAATATACCCAGAAGTGGTATTAAATTATACTATTGATGACTGGATTGTATACAATTTAATTTTTTGATGCAAATATTCATTTTCATCATGTCCCATACCAGTGGGAATATAAGTTCCCACTGACAGTGTACCAGGAATTGCTCTCCAACTCATTGCTTCTTGATTGTTGAATAATAGACATTCTCAGAGGTGCTGAGGTGGTAATTCATTGTTATTTTGATTTGCATTTCTCTAATATGCCTTATTGGGTCTTATTCATGTGTCTATTGACTATCAATATCTTAGTTGGACAAGTATTTACTTAGCTGCTCTGCCTATTTTTTAATTGGGTTGTTTACAAGTGTATTTTAAAAATATATTTGAGTTAAATATAGAGGTGGATCAATAGTAATAAACATTATTTCTCTGGCTCTTACCCCTAATTCACTCTTAAACCTTTTTTGATTTCCACCATAGTTTTTGCCATATATTTCAGGAAGTCTCTTTTTTCAAGAATTCTCTTTGGGCCAAGTTTAAGGATGTCTTCCTGTCCTTTTATAGTCAGCATTAGCTTGGTCATGCTATAATAAGCAGACAACCTCCAAATCTCTGAGACTTAATGAAAATTCATTTCCTTCTCAGCTGCATCTCCAGTGTGAGTTGGTTGAAGGGGTCCCTGCTTAGTCCAGTCATTTAAGAACTCAGGAAAATATAGACTCCATTCAGACATTTACTTCTACCGTTGTTACAATGGGGTAAAGAGAATATGATGAATCATGCAAGGATGCGTTAAGTGTCTACTCAGTATGATGTCTGTTAGTTGCACTTACATCTCTTTTATCTAAACAAATAGCATGGTTAGCATGGATGACATGATACATGATCTGGTCCTATGTAGAAGAATGGGAATAATTGTGAACAGTCTTGATAACTATTACCTCCCCTTGCTTCCTTTTTAGGGATTCCTTTATTGTTAACTTTTCATTTGCTATCAAGTTACTTTTCTGTTTTGTTCACAGATGACTCTATGAGCATGGGCAACTGATTTATTGATACCAAATTAGGTTGGTAAGAGCTTATAAGGTGAGCTGGCATGAGACTTCTGCCTCTGGTCATGATGGCAAATTGGTCCTATAACCATTTTTTTATTTAGATAAGTGACTCCATATTGGGAGTGAAGCAATATTACTAGGATTACAGTTATATTATATACAAAGCTAAAAAGCACAAAAAGATATAAAGCATGGAAAAGGGTTCTAGTTGTTTTCAAGTTTTGATCTACAAATGCATCTCAAGGGAGAATAAGATTACCTAGTGACTGGGTTTTCAATAGATCCTTCCAATTTCCAAACCACAGTTTGGTATCAGAATTATATTCCAGCCTCTATGGATATTTGCTGTTTCCAGCTCTCTCGAGTATAGGTCACATGGGTCAGATGCTTGCTTACCTTATGTAATCTTATTCTATGACCTTCTGTTTCCTTAATAGTGACTGAAAGTTCAAAAGAAATTTCACAAGCAGCAGCAATCTTATTTATGCTAAGATGAAGGCTTTCCTTCAAAGCCTCTCTTCTGTTCTTCCCATCATCTCCAAATTTTAGAATCTCCGAGTATGACATATTTGTGTTTTCAACCAGTTTCTCTGACATGATTTTCCATTTTGTGAGAACTAGATAATTCCCAACTTTCTATTTTTTTTTTTTTTACTTCATGTTGTCAATAGAAGATGGTAACCATTAGGGATCAGGTAACCATCGTGAGCCTGGAAAAGAATATACAAGAGTAGCTATATCCTAATTCCTCCAGAGCTGCCTATCCTAAAGATAGAACAATGGCACTAAGTTCTACAGAAAGGGGGAGAATGCTTCATCCTGTTACATGGGCCTGATGAAGCAATGTTTGAAGCAAGAGTCATGCAGAATTCCTAACTGTTTCAATTTTACCTCAACCTCTCCCCTCTTATTAGAGACAAAACCACTCCAGGTGACTGGATGGAAAACAGTTATTCTCTCTCTTTTTAAAAATTATTCCTAACTCTTACAGGCATCATTTTTTTCTTTCCTCCCTGGCTCTTGTTCAGAACCTCTTTGCCATGTCTAATGCTCAATAACATTTCTTTCTCCTCTTCTTCAGTCAAGGGAAAATAAATTTTAGAAAAGAAATAATGAATATCAATTTATGTAAATAATGCCTAGATGCCAAAGGGTTCTTTTCCTACTGTTCCAAAGATATATCTAATTTGACTTCCAGGTAGAATAGTGAGGAAATGCTTTTGCTTCTTCTAGAATATGATGGGCTTTATTCTTTCAGGAAAGAATTAAAATTTTATTTGTGCTTGTATTCTGTCATTTTATGTCATTTTAACTGAGTATGATGCCATTTGCACTAAAAACTTTCATGTTTTTGTATCCTTTATGATTATTTTATCAATAGAATTTACATCAGAATTAATCAAGAGTAATAAAGATTACAAGAAAATCTTAATGACAAGGTTCCAAGAAAATCCTCTACACATATAATTTTCTTGTCAATTACTTTATGGACATACATTGTTTTGACTTTTACCTTAACCACTAACCTTAAAAATACCAAATTAAACATTTTTTAAGCATACAGTTTTAATAAGCATAACTTTTTTATGGTAGGATGAAGAAATAAACTTAATTCTATTTCAAAATGTTTTAAAGTTTAAGGTGATTAGGTGTAGTTGATTCTAATAAAGTGAATTCTTCAATTTCTGCTTTCATTTTACTGCCAGAAAACTGCTCCCTTGGGAAAATTATTAGGCTATAGTATTCCAAGAAACAAAATTGTTGACAAAGACAAAGCTGCTCTTTAAAAAAAAGGAAAAGAAGAACTAGTAGCTAGTGGATTAAAAATGTCAGGAGTCCAGTGGGAGTTACATGGCTAAGCCTACAAGGAATATTGCACCTGCCTCTTGAATCTGGCAGCCTTGAGATTAGTTGTGGATTGATGTCACTTTTTACTTATACTTTAGAAGTTGCTCCCTAGACCTTTTATTTTATCACTCTGAAATTCTTTTTTCTCCAACATTTCTGCCCCTTTTTTCTTGGTTTACTGACCACCCCCCAATTCACTTTGCTTCTATTAATACTTTATCTTTTAATCATAGCTCATCTTTTCCACTACAGATTCAGACTGATCCCAGAGATACCTACTTCCAACTTAGCTGTGGAGTAAGATAGTTCTCTTATAAATTGATTTGTAGGCAGGCAGGTGGTATAGACTGATAAGCCTAGATTCACTTGCTGTTTTAGTGGGGAATCCTAGATTGATGGAAACAATTGTGGTTTAGCTGGGTGAAGTCAGTAGCTCCCGAATGTGATCATTTTCACGACTAGAGGTGTGATTCTATTTTCATAAAACTTCCTAAACTATTTCAGAATACTCAGTTTATCTTAGGAGACACTTCTGAAGCTATATGGCTTCAGACCAGTAGTCAGCAAACTTTTTCTGTACAGATACAGACAGTAAAGAGTATCAACTTTGACTCCATAGGACGTTGTTACCATGATTCTGTTATAGTTTGAACACACCCATATACAATATGTAAGTAAGTGGCCGTGTTCCAGTAAAACTTTATTTATGAAAACTGACACATGGCAAGTTTTGATTCTAAGTATTTAATGTGCAGCCTCTTGCTCTAGACTGATATTTTCTCATGGAGATACTTTAGATTCACTAATTAAAGATGGGTATGGAATGGGCAATAACCTTCACATAGTTGTTGTGAGATAAATTATGATACAGTGACTTGTAGCAGGAGATACAAAAGTGTGGAGACACAAAAGCCTCATTTGGGGGAAGAATGCTAAGTAGACAACTAAAAAATGTCCTGTTACTGTTGAGATCCTGTTAGCCCACTAGTTTTCAAACCAGGCTACATATTTAAATCACCTGGGGAGCTTTTAAAAATCCTAAAGCCCAGACCACAAAAGGTAACCAATTAAACCAGACTCCTTTGGGGTAGGACCAAAGATTTAAAGACTTCATGTGATTACAATATGAGAACATTGTACTGGCAATTGCATCTGCAATAGTGAGTGTGATTGGGCTCTTTGCCCAAGACTTACCCTAGAATGGTGACTCTTCTGTTGTTTTAATGAGTTGGGTAGTGCCCATCTGAAATAAATATATATGGAATGCCTGGATTAACCTCCTGCATCAATTCTTTGTGACATACTCAGTTTTCCTCTTAGGCCCCAGTACAAAAAGGGTCAGTTTTAGCTGTCAAATTAGTATCAAAACTACCACAGCTGTGAAGTCTTGGGTCCATCTTCTGCAGCTCTCCCTTACCTACCTACAGATCCACTACTAGATAGTGTAAGGATCATGTATGGAGTACTTTCTTCTGTGGTCTTTCTTAGTATTTTTCTTGTAGATGATGAGCACATGATTATGTTTTTTCCCCCCTGGATACCTTCAATAAAATAAAAGTTTTGTGTCAGAGAGCAGGTGTAAATCTGATGGTCTAGAGTAGATGTGATAAAAAATTTGGCAATAGAGACTGACAAATACAGATAGAAAATTTATCAGTTTGTGTTGGTAAAGTATATTGGCAAAGTTTATTCAACTTTATGGTTGATGTTGATAGGTTATAAGTAATTATCAAACAAAAGGGATATGAGGAATGGTGGCAGGAAAAAGTAAGTTGAAAAATCAGGAACAGCAGCACAAGAATGGAAAAATGAAACTGGAACATAGAGTTAGAAGCTATAACCATTTGTGTTATAAATCACTGTTCAAAATAGAATGATGGACTCAAAGGTGGGACTGTATGACCTTGCCTATACATATGAGACCAACCCTTTATTATTAGGTCCTGATTAGATTTTTCACTAATTTTTTCCAAGTAGGTGTTGGTTATTGATGCAAAGTAATTATCACTTTCTTTTTCTTGCTCAGCACTTCTTTCAATCAGTACTCTATAAATTATTGGCTATTCATTCACAAGAATGATTAATGATTGAGTTAGGTATGAATGGCAGCATGAGTATAATTTCTCCTTAGTTTGCTCAGTTCATTGTGTTGATAGTTTTTCACTGCATTTTTAAAAACATTTACAGAGGAGACTGCATGGTTGATATTCTGTTTTTCACTGGTGGTTAAATTTGTCTCTGAATTATTGCTCTGTATAAAATAAGCTCTTTCTAATTAATAGTTACATTTGCAATGGCAAAAATCACATATTATAATATTAATTGGTGAATGATCAGGTTTCCTGAAAAACTCTATAGCTAAGTATTGGGGTGGCCACACTCAGTTCTGTAACTTTTTTAGTTATGCTTTGTGCTTAGGAGAACTCATCCAATCTCATGATTTCAGAAACAAATACAGTTATTAAATATCTTTGAAATTTTAGTGCGAAGAGCAAAACCATTGATAAGTGAATAAATAAAATGAAAAAGTAAACTATAAGGAACATCTCCAACTCATGTCTTTCAACTCCAGAACTGTGAGTTTTCAAATTAGCAATTCTGATGGGCAAACTTAACTTTAGATCTAAACTCTTCTTCCCCGCCCCTATAGACCATATCCTATAGAGTAACCTTTGAACCTGTATTACATCCACTACTTAAATTCAAGCTGTCAGCAAACTCTGTTGACTCACTTCAGAATTACTAGAATTCTGCCACTTATCAACACCTCCACCACGGATCCCCCATCAAGCCAGTGTAGTTCTCCACTGGACCACAGCATCAGCCTACTAATTGCTTTTCCTTCTTCATTCCTCACCTCTTGCATCTTTTCTCAACCCCCCAATTTTCCAGAGAGTAGCCAAAATTATTCTTTAGGTTTTAAGTCAGTTTATGATCTAAACTAAACCTCAGTAGTTTTAATTACAAGAACATAATTGAAACTGTGGATGTTGATTTACAAAGTCTGCACAATTTGGTACCTAGATGCCCACCTGACCTCATCTCTTATGCTTGCCCCTTGATTTATAGTAAGTTCTCTGGCCTTCCTTCTGCTCTTGAAATCCTCTATTCAATCTCACGTTTTGGAAATACTGCATTTGCTTGTTTAGAATATCCTTGTTTAGAATATTTCCCTCTTTTCAAATGTCTTTCCTGTACTTCTTGGAGTCTTTGTTACCTTATCAGAGAGGGCTTCTCTATACCAAAGCAACCTACTCCTTCATCATTCATTCATTTCCTTAACCTCTTTGTTTTCTTAACAGCATGCATTAATAACTGCTATTGTGTTATCCTCTTATGTATTTGTTCAGTCTCTCCTTTCAGTAGCAGGAGGTTCACTATAAAACTGCTTCACAGTTGAATATTTGTTGAATAGATGAATGTTGGAGTCCAAACTTGTTTGTCTATTTTTGTACGGTAGAACCTAAGTAAAAATCAGAAGGAATGAATATTTGGTATTATTCTCCACATGTGTTTTTCTAAGTGTGCTTAAGTTTGTATTTTTCTAGGAGTAAGTGTCCTTCCTAGATTAGAACATTTAGCTCCAACTGTTTGAATGTTTGGCATGTCAACCCCTTTGCTTTATTATGTCACCAATGTGACCCAGAGGGCTGGTAGAATTAGAGAAGGGTCTACAGTCAGTTTCTCTTGCTCAAAAGCTGTAAGTAATAGTTTATGTAGGCAGAGGTTGTTCATCTAACAAGCTAACAACTTCCTAAATTACAGTTGAAAAATAGCAGTTATTTATATTTTTGTGTCATTTGTGATGAGGATAGGCTGAACTGTGTCTCATACAAATTCCTATGTTTAAACCTTAGCCCTCAGTAACTCAGAATGTGACTATATTAAGAGATTGAGCCTCTTAAAAAGCAACTCATTTAAAATAGGGTCTTTAGGATCAGCCCTAATTCAATACGAAAGGAGATTAGGACATACAGAGGAGACACCAGCAGTGCATGTGGCTAGAGAAAAGGCCGAACCACAGTAAGAAGGTAACCATCTGAATGCTAGTGAGAGAGACCTCTGAAGAAACTATTCCCTGACATCTTGACCTTGATTTTGAACTTTTAACCTTCAGAATTGTGAGAAATAAATTTTTGTTGTTAAAGCTGTTCACTCTAGTACTTTACTACTGCAGTCCTAGCAAACTAATGTGAGGATTAAAAAAAAATGAAAAAAAACCAGTAATAAAGTGTTTGTGCCTACTCCTTTTATTTATAGTTTAGTTTTAAAAATGAACTATGTAAGTAGTCTTTTTTAAATGAAAATACTGAGTATAAATATATATTAGATTAGAGACCATTTTTAAGTGATCTTTGTCAAAATAAATTATCCCAATGGAGACTTGTTACAGATTTATAAAAAATTATGCTTCCATGATAATGGGGAATGGCAGATTATACTGTAGCATGAAGGAGTTCCTTTTGATAATTGCTACCATGTGCTAAACTTAGATTTTAATACTCTCTTGGCTATCAGCTCTCTTTGTAACTGTGCAAACCACTTAACATTGTGGTTTTTGTTTAAAAATTTTAAAATATAGTGTCTCATTAATTTTTTGTTAAGTCAACAATTATTATTTACAGTGTGTTATTGCTGGCTTTCTGGACAAGTCAAGCATGGCCCTCGCCTTTATAGAGCTTATGGTAAAACTGGGGAGTAATATGTTACCAGCTAATTATATAGCCTTTTAGTGAATGGTGTGAGAGACATAAGGGCTGAGATTTCCAAATATCTTGCTTTTTGTGCTTTTCAGTAATTTCTGGTTTGAAACAACTAATGTTAGGGTCTAAAGTTGGTTTTGTTTGTATGCTTTTGAATGGTAATAAGGTAGATAATTAGAAGATGAAAGAAATATGAGAGTGGAAATTTATTCATAAGTGAACTCATAAATCGCCTTATAAACCAGGCTTTAGACTGTGTCTAAATTATGCTTTGGACTTGACCTGATAAGCACTAGGGGTTTATTGGAGTGCTTTAAACTTGTGACTGCGAACCAGATTTGCACTGTATTTCCCACTGGAAATGTGGGATGCATGTGGAGACATGATGAGGGTCAGAATCAATCCATGTAGTTTTCATAATGATGGAGTGAAGAATAGGCATGATGGAGATCCTGTTTCTTTTTCTGGAGTATGCCTTGGAGTGTATGTGAACTGTGGCAATGCTTCAGTGAGTAGGCATGAGAAGTAGGAGGCTTGGATTGGAGAGGAAGTGGCAGAATCAAATGTTTTTAAAGAGGCACTATAAAGAGACTATATAAAGGAGCATTAGCGAGATGGGGTAAACAAAACTATCCTTGGGTTTCTGCCTGAATTTAGAGGTGTCAGTCCCTGATGTAGGAAATACAGGTAGAGGACAGATAGGTTGATGGATATCTGTGTTTGAAGTGTCTATGGTTTATTAAATAGTAAATCTTCCCTTAGCTTTTAACATTTTTCATATTTAAGCTGCAATCTATTTCCTAGCCTTATATCTCACCCAATTGCCTGTTTTTAAATCCCATAGTCTGCCAAACTTGACTACGAGCTCCTCTTAGACAAAATTAATTTTCAATTCTTCCCCTTTACACATGGTTCTCTTCAGGTAACTTGCTTTCTCCTCTACCTTTCTCAGTAAAAACTATCTTTTTTGGTATTTAGATTTAATCCTTGCGAATGCTTAAAATCTCTCCAGCATGTTCTTTATAAGCAGTTGTCTTTCTGTCTTTCATATTGTAAGTAATTGTGGATTTCTTATAAGCATTTGGAACTTAGTCATCTTTATTTTCTGAATGGCTACAATATTGTTTTTAACATAATATGTGTTTAGTAAGTGTTTATTTGATTAAGATGAGCTTAAAAGATCATGGTTGGTTTGGGGAGAGTGTAGAATGTTAATTCAGTGGCATGCATTTTCTGGGTTTCCAATCTTTCAATCTCCTCCAGCACTTTTGTTAACACATGAAGATTATTCTCCATAGGAAAGAAGAAATGGTTGAAATTATTGATGACTTGAAGTAGGCACTCACCCACTCCCCCGATCTTTACAAGACTGATCTGACCTTTTACTGGTTTTCAATTAGGTATACACAATTTTATTTTGCTACCTTTCTAATTTCTTTCAGAATCCTGCTTCAGATTTTTAGATAATTAATGTGGCTTAAATGTCTTGTATTTTCTTTCACACATTAAAATAAACTCAAGGAATCACAAGGCTAGAATTAGAAAATAGGTTTGTAAAAAAATGGGGCCACAGAATATAAATGTATTACTCAAGTTAGCATTGGAGGTCTTCTCCAATGCTACTGTCTGAGAAAATCAAGTATTTGCTGCACAGATGCCACATATGAAAGTAAATCACAGCATACACCATATTCAGCAATGCTTTTATTGTGCACCAACTCTGTTTTATAAAATGATAGCTGATGATAACTCGGTTCACTAAGCGTATGAATTTAATTTTCAGTATCTTTGGAGCATCTGGAGAAGCATGTCTGAATTAGGAAATATTAGAAAAGCATTTTCCCTCTTAATTTTAGTATATACATATTATATACCATTAACATAATTTTTAAAAATATAAGTGTTCAGAATTAATAGAGTAAGTGTACTCTTTTCATTATTACTTTTTTTTGAAGTCTTTGACTTTGGACCGTTTTAATAGGAATCCCCTTCCTGTATCAAAGATGAATGTGTGTCTACAATGCAGTACAAATTTATGGACTGAAGAAAAGTAAGTAAATCAAGCTCTTTAAGAGCTACAAGTCTGGAACTGAAGACTTTCCATATGAAAGGGCTCCTCTAAAATTTGAGTAAGGGAAAAGGGAGATTTGTGGGTTAGTGATTGATAGGGAAGTTAGCAAAACATGGGCTTGGATCTTTAATTTTGTTCAAATCTGTTTTCATTTTTTTATACTGAAAGGAAAATGAAGGAAACAAGAATTAATTTATAGAATAACTTGAAAACTCACTTTACTGGTTAACCAGTAAAGTTCCCTTTCAAGAGATGGGAAACTTTTCCAAATAACCTGTGTACTCACATTCATTGAGTGAGTGTAGGTGAGTATCGCCTACAATCCTGAGTCATAGTCGCTGATGGAGTCAATTAAATCCTGAAGGTGATATTGAATGGAAGAAAAGATTTCAATTTCTCTTTTCCCACAGGACTATGGAGCCATATTTACTTTGCAAAATAAAATGAGTCATTGCAAATGTCACTTGACTTTATTCTAACCAATATTAGATAATTATGTTGCAGTATTTTAAAAGAGGACAGATATAAATGATACATAAATGTGAGTAACTTGCAAGTTGTGATTGAATTTTTTTTTTTTTTTTGGGGGGGGAATACAGTGTTCTTATTCAATGTTCTGTTCACATTTCTCATTTGTTATAATGAACAAAGCATTTCTGGAATGCTCATTTTAATTTCAAAGATCAGGCTATTCTATGGAAAACATTTGGTACATGAAGGATTTGAACAATAGAGGAATGTTCAGTGGGAAGTAGCATGAATTGTGGCACTTAAAATACATTCTACAGGAACATTTTAGATAATGATATGTATTCTTCATTTTGAGCAAAGGTTTTAACTGGGTGATGTAATTTGTCATAATCTGGACAAATATCTTTGAATGATATATGAGACTGACAATAGTGAGACATATGCCTTTTGGAGTATGTGAAACCCATGCAATAATTCAGTCTTTTATCAACTTTATAGAAGCATGATAAAGACATGTGGCCCTTTTTGACTATTTGTAATGCATGTAGAATGTACTCTGTATTAACTACTTTCTTCTTAACGTGGGGATCCTCAGAGCAAGATAAAGTTAGACTCCGGGAGAAAGGAACCCGTAATGGATTTTCTATATTCATATGGGGAAAAAATTACAAAGTTTATATTAAAGATCTATCAATATTTGTGTCATATTACATATTTCACAAAAAATATTACCTCATTTAATCTCTTAAAGGGCTAAAGTGTTTGTCCTCATTTCTCTAAAGAAGCAAAGACTACAGGAATTTTCACTCTGGGTTGACATGGAATAAAACAAAGGGTCTATTGGAAAGGGGAGGCAAATACACATAGGTGTTTCCCAAGTTTTACCAAAAAAACCCAGATTATCCCCCCCAAAAAATACTTAATGCCTCAGACAATAGACAATCAACATACCTAGAACTGCCCAGCAGGAAGGGTTATGCATGTAATGCCCACTGTTTGATGACAAACCAGACTCTGTTTCCTTTCCCTTTTCTCAAAATATTTTATATGATTTAACTCCACACAATCTTATATACCCCCCAAAACAGTACTTTTATTTTTACCAATTAGTTTTTTATAATTACAGTGTAATTGGTATATAGTAATTTCAGGTGTGTATAGCATAATGATTTGATATTTGAAGATATTGTGCAGATAATCACTATAATAAGCCTAGTTACTATTGTCATCATACATAGTTACAACTTTTTCTTTTGAAAACATCTTTTGAGATCGATTCTCTTAACTTTCAGATATACAGTGCAGTATTAACTATAGTCACCATGTTGTATACTATATCCACATGATTTATTTATTTATAAGTAGATGTTTCTACCTTTTGACTCCCTTTATCCATTTCACACACCCCCTGTTTCTAGTAATCTGTTCACTGTATCAGTGAGCTTGGTACTTATTTTTGTTGTTGTTAGTTTTTTAGGTTCTACATTTAAGTATTTGTCCTTCTGACTTATTTCACATAGCATAATATACTCAAGGTCTGTCTGTGCTGTCTGAAATAGTATAATTTCATCCTTTTTATATCCGAATGATTTTTTGTGTGTGTCTATCGGTCTTTTATCATCATCATCATTATTTAAATCACATTTTTAAGTCATTCGTCCTTTGGCAACGTAGTCAATAACATTATTTGGTTATTGTAAAAAATGCTCAATGATCATGTAATGGGGAATTTAGCTTTCAGTAGGAATGTCAAATCACCTACTTTATGTACCAGGTACAAGACTCCTATTCTTTCTCTACAACAGGCATCTTTAAATTTTGCTTCTGAAAATGATAATCACTGAGGTTCAGTGTTTAATTAAGAAATAGATATTTTTTCAATGTAATTTTGTATGAGGTTTTGTTTCCAAATATAGATACCTAATTTCTGTCTCCAACAATACTGTTATACTGAGTTTATTCTTATTTATGACAAATTTACGAAAGTAATGCATGCTCATTGTGAACTTTCAGGCAATTAAAAATTTAGAGAAATTCAAAAAAATCCCTTCAAATTTCTCCATTCATTAAGCCATTTGTGTAATAAATATTTGCTGCATATCACTTTGTGCATTATTCTTCATGCTAGAGAACAGAACAAATTCCTCATGGAATTTATTAATATTTGGTTTTTGCAATAAGCATATAATCAAAAAATGTTAGGTGCTATACATGTTTTGAAGATATAGAAAGTGGGCTGATGCTATATAAGGGAGAGGTAAATCTCTGGGTAGAGGACATTGAGTGTGATCTGTTTGAAAAGCCAAGTAAGAGAAAAATATAGGAGTCAGTTATGAGTGGTTACGAAGGGCTAGGTTGTAGGTTATAGGAGGATATGGGTCTTGTTCCCCTTAGCTAATCACTATTTTCTATGTTTCAGAGTGCTATCCTCACTCCATGTAAGGAGCCTCTATTCTTAGTCTAAATATATTAATACTTATTTTTATTCTTCACGCTTAATAATTAATACTTAATACCTATACTTATTAATCAATTATAATTGTTTTTGCTTTCCTCTTAATTGACATTGCTGGCTAGCTACAAAGAAGTATTTTTTATAATTTATTTGGTGTTTTGGATATAGTTTCCCACTTTCTCATTTGATTACTTTGTCAAATTTGCATACTTATATATATATATTATTATGAGAACACACACAATTTTCTAAAAAAATTGTTCCAATAATAATGCTTGTTGAAGTTCCACTTCTAAGGCCCATTCCTCCTTCCTGAAGGTCTTTTTGGGAATTTCATGGTGAATTATAATGTTGCCTTGGTGCCTTGACTTTTGGGAGTCACCAGTAACACTGGGAATAAATTGTCACTCTAAAAAACTTCCTTTTGTTTTGGGTTAATATATCTCAGAGCTGTGTTTTCCTCTCAGTTTGTCTAATGACTGATTTGCATTTATTTTGATTTTAGGTTACAACACTTGTAAATTGTCCCCAGAATCCTTCCAACAGGAAAAAGGGACGTTCTAAAAGAGCCATAGTCCTTCTAGCTTCTGTGGAGGAAGCAACCTGGAATTTCTTAGACAAAGGAGAGAAAATTGCCCAGGAAGCAACCGTTTTAAAGGAAGAGCTTGCTGCTGCCCTCCAGGATGTACGCAGAGAAAGTGAGTACTTGGCCTCTGGTCAGGAGCAAAGTGTATATTTTCGGTTGTCAGTTTAGTCAATTCAATTTGTTAGTGTTTTTAGTTGATTAGAATTGATTAGTCTTTGGAGAGCTCTCGGGAGCACCTGGGAAAGGCTGACAGGTTGGTGGGGCAATTCCAAGGCTCAGAGTTCTACTCCTGATTCTTCCTATTAGTAGTTCATTCTCCCCAGGCTGTTTCTTCCCCTCACCAGGACAGTTTGTTCATAATAGAAAGAAGAAGAAAAAAAGGATAAATGTATCCTTTTGGGTCATAGACTGAGAAATGACTTATGAAACTGAGGAAATATTTTCAATCCTTCAAAAGATTATAAAGTTCTCTGTAAACAAATGGAAATGGACATTTGTGACCTGACCACTTCAGAAGTACAGTTTGTTTTTTTGATTGTCTAGAGATTTAGATTTCCAACACTTAAAAAAGCTTCATCTAAACCATGTATAACTTACGTTGCTGCTTTGGTAATGCTTCATAATAATGTGCAATTTCATCTTTGCCTTTACTTATAATACACCAGTTATCCTTTGAATGTAAGTATAATTTCCCAGCCACTTTAAAAGAGCTGTTCAGTAGTCTTTGGTCAATTGAATAATTTTATCCATTAGTTTTCTGTGAGGAACAATTTAAATTTTCCTGCTCAGCTTTGTAATAGACTTGGGGAAGGCTTACTAAATAAATAATTAAAATGAATATACTAGCCACAATAAACTTTAGACCAAATATTGGTGGTGGGGAGCATTTGTTATTTACATTGTACTTGGCATACATATATACGTATATATTTAAAGGCATTCTCTACACAATATATAGGAAACATAATGTCCAAGATAATTGGAAAGGAATGTTATTCCTCTGTTTAATATTGCCTCACCCACTCTTTTCCCTGTCTTCTCTGTTCTGGTAACATCCTCCTCTTAGTTACCAGGTTCATTTGAGATTATTCTCATTCCAGCCTGTCTTCCAATTAATTTCTAAATTCATCCTATCTCCTTTAGCCTATCCCTATTCTCCATTCCTAATTTCACCTCCCAAATTTAGGATTAGTATGTTAGCCTTGCTCTATCCTCAAGTCCTCAAGTCAAATACATCTTTTCAAATATATTCATTTTTAATTCCTTGCTTAAAAACCTGTTTATTAACTTTAGAAGAGCCCTCTTTCTGGATCAAATTCAAAATTTTAAATCTAACTCTTTACCATTTCATGATTTCTCTCCCTCTGTTTTCTCCCTTCTCATCTCCTGATTTATTGCCCTTAAAACCTTCTTCCAAAGAATTCCCAGTTTCTTGAGTAGCCCATGTTGCTTTACATGTCCATGTCTCTGTTGGCTGCTATTTTGAATTGTCCTTTTCATGAAGCCAGTTCTTATTCATGCAGAAAAACTCAGGTTGGGTGATCTTTTCACAAGAAATACTTATTGATTTTTTGATGCTGATTTAGATGCCCCTTTCTTGTTTCCCTACAGATGTTGATCTTCTTTTATAGGATTTACCACTCTGTACACCAAATATTAACTTGTCAATAAATCTAGACTCAGTTCACTGAGTTTGGAAAGTATCAGGTCACTTATTATTATTATTATTAGCAATGCCTGACACATAGCAGATGTCTGATAAATGTTTATCAAATAAATAAATAAATAAATAAATCATGTCATTGTCATTAGTTACATCAAGATGATAAAATTTTTATAATAGTTATCATTGCTTTTATGAAATTAATTCTAATAATTAGGTTACTTTACTGAGTTTTTGTAAGAAAATCAACTTTTTTTTCAATAAAAGTATTTTAAAGAAAAGTTCTCAAAAAATCTATCTGGAATCTAGGATTATGAAGTATATTCTTCATGCTGTTCTTTTATAATGTGTGAGTATATATATATATGGCATATGCTGAACATACAACAAATACTTTTGGTTAAAGATCACCAAGTGCTTTATATGAATTCTTTTTAACTGCCAAGTTGAACTACTGCCACTTAAGTGTGGGAAGAAAGTGGTAAAATGGCAAATGGTTCTGGAATTTGGGGAATGGCCAATGCTTATCCTATGGATAGCAGAGATAGTGACAGTAGGAGCACTGTTCAAAAACTTGGAAGGAATTTTAGTTCATTGGTGAAGTTGAACTATTAGGAAAATAAATTCTGATACAATGATTCTAGTGCCTGACATTAGAAACATATTTTACATTCTTACTTTAGGTTTTTGTTTGGTTCATTTTAAGAGATTTGTGCAGTGACATAAAGTGAATGACTAAAAAAGAGCAAATAATAAATTTAATACACTTGAAAAAGTAAAAAATACTGGAAGTAGATATTTTTCTATACATATGTATTCTTTCAAAAAAGACTTTTAATACTAATTTGGAACATTTTTTTTCTAATAAAGGCAGTATAATTTATCTAATCTATTACAGGATTCTGTTATTTTTCTGCTTTGTTAGAGTTGAAGTGATAAGTAATGTGGGCATATGGCTACTGAAAGAACTCACCTGAAGATGAGGCATGGCTATCTAAGGGAAGATAATAAAAGGAAAGGAGATTTATGGGTAAAAGTGTAGAGCTCTAGCAAAAGTGGTGCACATAGTGATTTTTATAGTTACTCATGATCTAGCAATTCATTCTATATTTAAATCTACACAATGGGCATGAAAAGCATAAAGAGATGTTCAACCCCATTAATGAGCAGAAATATGCAGATAAGTTACTTTTTTAAAGATAAGTCAATTGACAAAAATTTTATTCTCTTACAATACCACGTGTTATAAAGATTTTGAAGCAATGGGATCTTTTATACATTTAAAAATACTTTTATACATTTGCTTGTAGGAATGTAAATTGGTACAACTATTTTGAAAAACAGTTCTGGTATATCATCATTTTCAAATGCCAAGGTTGCATATACATATGGGTGTGTTTCTGGACTAAAATCAATTATATTTCTGGTGTTTTTATGTATGTAGAAATGCAATTGACTTTTGTAGATTGGCATTTGTTGAGGTCTTATCTTTGAAATGAAACATCTAGATGATAATTAAAAAAAGAAGAAAACATTTGAACCGTGAAAAAACACATGGTCTGCTTTTTTTGAAACCCCTTATGATAATAAGACTGTGATATTTTATTTCACTTAAGTGAGAAATTTAACAAAAGTGATATGGTATGATATGCGACATTTGCTATTATCCATAAACAAACTTGCAAAGAACAGAGAAGTTGTTGTAACAGAAATTTATATACTTTTTATTCATAAATATATGCTGTTCTTAGTTCTCTGTTTCTAAAAATGCCACTTTCCCCCTATATATTGAAAGCTATATGTAGTGTGATACATGGTTTATTGTGCTGACTGTGATAACACACTTGGAGGATTTTGTTAACATCTTAAGTTGTCTTTCATGGTAAATTTTAGAAACAAAGAGTAAACAAAGATATTACTTAGATTTTTAAAATAATGGGTTAGTTTGATAAAAGATAGGTAATGATCTGTGTTTAGCAACTGTCTTAAATGTTTGTCAGTCAAATTTAAAGTTGTAGAGGAAACTTTGTTGAAATTTACTTTAAATATTACTTAGTAAGCACCATGAGATACCCACAGAGAGTAGGATTTTCAATTATATAGGCTATAGCTTTTGCCTTCAGCTAGTTAAAAAAATTAAATGAAATTACAGCATTGAATTATAATTAGAAAAAGATTATTTTTCTTTTCAACATCTTGATTAAAAAAAAACAGGAATATGAATAGTACTACTTATGAGTAAAATAAACCTGTCTCAGAGTCTGTGTGTGTCAAATAAAATATGGATTTGCAGTGAGGGAGGATCATGGAAAGGAAGAAATTAGTATTTTACAAAGGTGCCATTAGAAGGGAGAGATTACAAAAGAAACCATGTTTAGATTGTCTTTCTATATCCCTTTCCTATTCATTTATAAACACTAAGTGTCTAATACTTATTTATTTTAGTTAAATACTTGGGATCCTGTATTTGATATTATTTTGAACCCTGGGCAATATAGAAATAAATGATATATCCTATGTGCTCAAAATCTACTGGAACAAGTAGTCACATAAACAGCTGTCCAAGAGACTAGGAAGCACATAAGGAACAATAAAATAGTGTGCTTCTAAATGTCTTTCATTTTCCTATTCAGTAGGGAAAAATGAACCTCTTGAGTGAGTACAGATGGGTATGTAATTTTGCAGAAAGATGTCATTAGCCTGCATTTCTCCTTAGACATTCATTTTTCTTTCAAGAAATTTGAATATTTATTAAAATTTTTTATAGACCAATCTCTCTTCTATGCATTAGATTCATGGAATGTGAGCTAGATAGACTAAGCTTGGCCTCATGGAGTGGACTGACATTTTGTGGGAAATTGGCAGGAAACAAGGAAACAGATTTGTCTTTAATTCTTAGAGAATGTTAGATTTTTTTGTTCTTGAAACATTTAGAAATAATATGCAATAGTTTTCTCATGCAAATACTAACTGCTTTACGTTAATAATTAATTATATGTTTTTAGGTTTCTAGAAAACTAAAATGTAAATTATGCATTCCTTAATATGTAAGGAGGTAGTTAATTTGAGATTTCAAGACTGTTCATAGAAAGATTAAAGTTCAGACATCATAGACAAACCAAGAGGACTACACAGATGGAATACTGCACTGACCAAACCCATACATTCTAGTACACATTAGTTGCAGTTAGAATGTGTACTCTAACACTAGTTGTACTGGCAGTTAGGCCTGTCAGGACCAGTGATTAGAAACACATGTTCATGTTCATGTTCATGTTCATGTGTGTCAACTGAAAGAGGATTTGCAAATTTACTGGAATCTTGCCACTTCTAAAATAGTTTCACATCTATTTTTAATTGGGGCCTCCACCATGGCTACCATAAACCAGTTGGAGGCTAGGGAGATTAATGAGTAGCTTTTGAATCCATTAGAGGCCTTCTAACTATAGCTCTCCATTCCAAATATGGGACTATGGTATTTATACTAAAATAAATGCAGTTATATCCAGTTTCCTAATTCCAGAGCCTTCCATTTGCATATTTGTAAAGCTGAGGCAGCAATAGCAGCTGATAATTTGCCCCACTTTCAGTGCTCGTATGTGCTTGCAGCAAGGTGGGTGTTGTGTCTGTCATCTTCTTTGGTGAGAAGAAATTTCTATTAAAAATTTTTATGCACATTGTCTATGTGCATAATACATGTCTTCAGTGTATTAAAAATTGTATTCTTTCTACATTTCCATATGTCTTCATCGTCATGATTTGTAAGACATTAGGCTTACAGACTTTTTTTTTTTTCCTAGCAGGAATTAGGAATCAAGACTTACTCTCATCCATATTAGTCAGAGAAAACGATTACTTCTAGAAACGATTATTCCTGGAAAATGGTATCTTGGAAGTGTAATTAATCTTCCTATCAGTATAGTAGGGTACTTGCTTAAACAACAAATGCCACTATAGAATTTCCAATATTGAATCTTTAAAATGTAACCTATCGCCTCCTGATTATTCAATGACTTTTTTTTTTTGGTACACAGTACTAAATTGTATGTTAGGGGAAATGAGATTAAAAAAATTACTGTCTATTTTTGTTCCCTTGAGTTAAAAGATCTTATCTTTTGAAACTCAGCTGTATCAAACATTTATTTATACAAGAAAATAACGTTCATTTTTAGTTAACTGTCCCTAAGTAACAGGTCAGCTCCAACCACCAAGATTACAGTTATGACTACGATAAAAATGTTTGGTATTTCTCACCAATTACTCACAGCCTATATATGGTTTCAAAGGCAACAGCTGCTGCCTCATTATTTCCTTCTATTGCTATGTTGATGTTGTGTGTATTTAACTTACTTTATCGCAAGAGTCGTCTTAGATAAGCATAAAGTCACAAATACAATAATCTTTTCGACCAAGTACTGTTTGCTTTAGGAGATGCAATTCATCCTTCATTTGAAAGGGGAGGGTGAACTCTTGTTCTAACACATTTTAACATGTGTGCATGGTGTCTAGTAGCTGGCAGAATGTTTATGGAAAAACTTCCATTGAAGACTGATGAGCTAATTAGCTACATTGCTTGTAAACTACTAATTGCTGGAAAACACTCAAGATCGCATCTTTTAGCTTTAACTTGAAAAATCTGTAGCAGACTTCTTTTATCGTGCATTTGATATTTCAGTAAACTTCTCCATGTTGCCCATATTGAAGTGTTACAGGGCAATTGGGAAACAATATATGTATGTTCAGTCATCTCAATTTCAGTCACTTGATGAGCTAGATCTATGAAATATAGACAGACTGATTTGATAAATAGCAGTAATGTCAACTTTGTAGTAGAAGAAATTTTATAAGCCAGATAGCATTTACTGTGATGTATAATTCAATAATAGGAGGAAATATTTAATGCTTGTTAACAGATTGACTTAACAAGTGATGAGTCCTAGAAACAAATATGTGACCTAAAATCTCTATTGGTAAATAGTATGAAATCAGAAGTGTGAGTTCTATATGAGACATGACTTTGCTTTCTTCTGTGTTTAGAGAGATGGCACAATATTGCAGATATTTCATAAAGATTTGTGAAGATAATAGAGTGAATGTTATGCTGCAAATAATCTAAAACTTATGCTTACAAAAGCTAAAATGGTTAGGAGGAGAAAAAAAGGTTAGTGTGACACTACATTGTTCAGCATCTTATAAAAAATTCTCACAGAAGATAGGTCTGAACTGTTTTTTGTTTTTCTGAGCTGCATATTCTCATGTTTAAGATTGCAGTAAATTATTGGTAATTTCTCTGGATCAGAAATAAAAATTGTTAGAATTTCTGTCCTTGACTCATCTATTGTCTTTAAAGAAAGTAGTGTTTCCTTTTGCTTTTCAGAATTTATCTTTCCAATCACCTGGATCTTAGTTCATCTCTTTGCTCTCTTGAGTCTGTGCAGTGATCTTTTCTTTCTCTAGTCTGTTCACTTATATTTCTTTCCTTTGTTCTTCACATATATAATATTTGCTTGGTGACAAACATTCAATAAAAATTTGATTGCCTTATACTATATTTCTTTTCAAACTCCTAGTCCTGTTTTTATTTTATCCACTCTTCTGCTTTCACCTATTCATTCTTTCAATTATTTTTGTACAATTTTAATTATCTTCAATTCCTCTGTTGCATTTGGCTTTTATTTGCTCAACTTGAAATTTATCCCTCTCTCTTTTTGGGCATTATATATTAAATAACCCTGTGACTTTTCCATGCTTCTTTTTTCTTTCCTCACGGGCTGCTTCCTCTTGTCTTCTATGATTTTTCTTAAACCAACTTCTTTGTTTATAACTTTTAGTTCTTTTATATAGCTCCACTGACAAACTCCCAAGTGCTTCTATTCATTTTTCTGTGACACCATATAGAGAATCCTACTAACCTCACTCTGGCATATAATGGTCATGCTTGGGAGTGTTTGATACTCAACTTATTGACTGAAAACCTGCTCTTTTCTTCTCCAGTGAGAACAGTTATGTACTATGTTCAATATCACTATTCTAGTCATTTACTAGGTAGTTCTACTTCGTAGTTATGCTAATGCTATTCTTATATGAATGAACACACTGTTTTCTATCACAAGCTTTTTGTTAACTTTTACATTTCTGACATCAGATGACATGAACTCTTAGTACACTTCACTCCTGATTATTTTCTTAAATACTCCTTGACTAGTATACCATTGTATGGATCTGGTTTTCCCTCTTTATCTCTTTGGTTGCTTCCTACCAATATCCTTTTTGGTTCATCCTTATCTAAATGGTCCTCCAGTGTTATAACTCCTCAAAGTCTGGTCACTGCATAAGATGTATGAAAAGCAAAATGGAAAATCAAATTATAATGATAGATATGGAATAGCCTTTGGAGTTCTTTGAATAGAAAAATAAAGATACTGGAGGTACCAAAAGAAATTTGAGTCAGGCACTAATAGGACTAGTCTGTGCTTTGGGAAGATTTACTTGGTATAAAAATACAGAAGACAGGTTACATCTCCACGGTGTCTCTCTCATATTAAAGATGAAAACAAAAACAATGTGTCTTAATGAGATTGATACATAAAAAGCATTGATCATGGTTGTAGACCGAGGTATTAATTAGTTGTAACTACAATCCCACAAAGTAGCTTTACTTTTATCTTTATCATACAGTTGAAGAAACAAGTCTAGAAAGAAAAAAGTCTCATGAGGGTCACCTGATAAGTTGGCAGAGATGGGACTGTCTTTCATGATGCTATACTGAAGAAACATTTATTTACATTTGGTATTTTATATATATATGTATACATATATATACATTTCTCTATTTTTGCTCTCATTTTTAATTTTTAAAAAATCTTTTATTTTAATTAATTGCGTATGTGTGTGTGTATATATATATATATATATATATATATATATATATATATATATTACATTGTTGTATACCCTGGGGTTCTCCTACAACCTTTTCACCCATGAACCATCATCTTAATCCCTTGTGCCCATCTCTCCCATGATTTTATCCCCTCCTCCTTTCTTGCTCTATGCTTCAGTAATAAGTGCTTCTCTTGTCTTTCCAAGGATCTTTGGGATTGCTTTAGAAACTATAAATAAATTTTAAAAAATTAAAAAAATAAATAAAAAATAAAATTAAAAAAAAGAGAAAAATTCTGTAATATTGTCTTTAATTGTGCTCTTGTAATACTACAGTTCATGGAGATGTTAAAAGTTTGTGTTTGGGAAAAAGTAAGAAAATAAGCTTACAGAACTCTGAATTAAAATATTTAAGCTGAGTTCCTTGTGTATTTTTAAAAATCCCATCTAAAAGGGATTTAAAAATTTTACTAATTACAGTTCATTAGATAGGATTTGTTTTCTATAAGCAGAACCTATGATGGAGGTTCTTGTACAAGAGAGTTACTGAAGGAATCCTCTCCAGTGAATCTATGAGGGGGTGAGGGAAGTAGGATAGGGCATGGAAGAAATTGAACAAATGTGCATTAAAGCTGCACTGGATGTATGACAAACACTAATATATGTGTTGTTGATAATCACTTGAAATGTGGATGGTGAAAGTAAGGATCTGAATTGTAAATATTACTTAGTTATGATTTAAACTTAAACTGACCCTTGGTTCAGGAAAACCTTGTGGTTAGGTGAATCTATTGTTCCAGTGGTAAATTTTATGAAATCTAAATGCACATTAAGCATTTTTGATGAAATTACTCTTCTGAATGGAGATGTTTTAGGAGGATAAAACACAATGAACTTCAAAGAATTAGTGTGAAAAATGTGAATTATTTTATTAACTTATATATTGTTTGAGTAACTTGTTTCAATAACATATATTGAAATAATATATTTTGAATATATTGATGAAATAAAATTCATTTTATCTAATTTTAAACTTGTAGTGATTAATATTTTTTGCTATTTACCTTTAAAATGTTTCTGAATGTTAATATTTTTAAAACTATGGTATATTACTAAAGTTGTATTTATGGCTCATATTTACTTTTTTATAGGAAAGTGTGGAATTAAAGTATATCTGCTTGGTTCCACAGGGAACTCTGTAGAATGACAGTGTTATTATCTTTATTTGAAGCAAAACATTCAACATGTTGTGTCTCCCAGGACTGACTGTCACTGGCTAGTAGTCATCTTTCCTTTTATTCCCCTGTAGGTATATACCTTCTAGGCATAATGAAGTTTTGAATATTTGGGAAATTTCTTTCAAAAACTTTACAGTTTACTATGTGCTGTATTGATTTGCTTAAAGACCACCATGCAGTAAGAATTAATTCAAAGAATTAATTCAAAGTCATTAGACTCCATTGATATTTCCACGGAGTAGTTTATTACTTAGTAGTTTCTGCCTTTCTCAGACACATAACATCCAACTTACTGCACAGAAATGGGAAATTTAAAAAGAATTTTTTTTATTGGTATACTAGATGGGTTGGGATATATCACTATGGGATATGCCCCATGAGGGAGACATCCATTTTCTTCCTGGGATACTTTTGGGAATGTTTTCCTTTTCTTGGAGCTGCTGGTCTTGCTGTTAGCAGCTTTTCAGGCCCATTGCTGGGTTACTGTTCTTGGGAAGAGAGTTATCCTTTTATTGGTGACAACCCTGTTTCCTGTGTCTCCCTGATCACTAACTGGTTTCTCTTTGGGGAAAGATTTCTCCCTCTTGGGGAGGCTGTTACTGCCTGCTGTCTCTTCATTATTATCTCCTCCTTAGAATAAATTTTCTTTTTCTTGGGTTTGGAAAGGAGACAGGTAGGTCTTCCATTCTCCAAAATGCTCTGGGGTTTTTCTTATTTCTTCTTTTTGGGTCTTTCTGTCTCCTCACTTTCCTCAGGGGTACTACTACTGTTTTCTGGAGATATAAAGATACCACAATCAGTTGTTTCTTTTCCTTCTTCAAGTTTTCTTTTGTTTCTCTAGCTTCCTAGTCATCTCAGCAGCTGCTTCCTGTGCCTGAACCATTTCCGCCTTAACAACATCCAGATTCTTTCACTTCTGTATTCCACTCTTATCTCCATATTGTCAAGTTGTTAGCACTTTAATTCTGATATTTAACCATAGTGAAATTATCAGCATTTGTTCATTAGCTGATAGTAAAAGTTGAAATCCAATACCAGTATTATTGTTATTGTGACATTATACATTTTGTTCCTGTAAGATAAAAGAATCACTAAAACCATACTTTTTCTCCAAGGGTCTTTCAGGGAAGGACAGTTGTTCCTCAGTTTGTTCTTAAAGCTTGTCCAGAGTACACTTTGAGTACTTCAGAAAAACAATTGATTTATGATTTAGTTATGCCAGGTATCTGGGAATGTAGCCTTTGTTCTTGGCAATTGCATGACTAATGAAGGGGGGATGGAAAATGAGTCCATATTTTGGGGTATTACCTTGTCTTCAGGGTTCTGGAAATTTGGTTTCTGAACTGGGCCCTGAGAACCATTTGGATTATTGGGATTGGTCATCGCCGAAATTGTACAAATTTTGCACATCTGTATCAATGCTTGTTCCTGAGTTAAATAAGTACCAAACCATCAATAAATTTATTTCTTTTGAGAGAGATTTCTGACATATTCCCAAGGAGAATATTGTACTAAAAGCTATCTTACTCTCGTGCCTTTCAGATGCATGTGATTATTATGAAGTCATTAGAAGTGATGGAATTGGTATGGAGTCAATTATTACAATGCAATGAAAGGGGAAAAAAAAACCTAGCTAAGTTTTCATTTTTTCAAATCTAGAGTCGACATTTCTTTTTTTCTTATCCCAGTGTGTAAGCATACAGTCTGGACAGAAAAAGCAAGTTTCAGTCTTTCCTGGATACAGATAGTTGATAAGACTTGGTATATGAAAGAGAAAATATTCCTTTGTCTCTTATCATTTCACCCTCTTGAGATTAGACTATGAGATGGAGAATAGGTGTCTCCTCCCTATCTTATGTAAATTGATAGGACTGGATAAATATTACTTGGGATATCTTAAATCATATCTTGAAAATCATTTCAGAGACATTTATTAAAAGCTGAAAAGAGGAATGAAAGTTTGGCATGTGAAATGAAGAGATGTCAGATTATGGATCAAAAAAATCAACTATTAGGTAGAAGAATTCTAATAGCAGATCTTTTCCTTTATTACCTAATATATTAACTAAATATATGGTCTGTACAAAACTTAGAGACTTTCATTAAAAATAGTTATGATCTCTGACTTGAAAGAACTTAATATAAAAAATCATAACAATTTAGGAAATTACATGAGAATAATTACAGGACATGATCAAGTTTCAGATGTTACAGTACCTTTAAGTATGAAACTGTTAAAGGAGCACATAATAGTGGTAGAGTGTTCAGAGTGAAGACACTTAATTGATAATTGTTTTAGGAGAACTTGAGCTCTGATTTGTATATATAAAAAAAGGTGAAAATTATATACATCCAAAAAAAATAAATATTACACAAGAGATTATGGAAGACAACAATCTCCTGCCTTGCTTTTAGCTCCTGTCAGTACCACATCCCAGACAGAATATACTTTCAATCTCCTACCCTGCAGGAAGCTTTTTGATTTTGAATCTCTGGTGGTTATTCCACAAACTTAAATTTTATGTTTGTAACTCTTTTACTTAAACAACTGAAGACATTATTCACTTACTTTTATAGAATATTAAAATTCTGTTCACCTATGCTCTTTCTTTATCCCCCCAATTTTTTCTTCACAATGCTTGATAGTTTGAGGTGATTCTTATATTCCCCTGTTTCCTATTTTATCACCTCTTTTGTGTCTGGTTGAGAGCACTCCCATCCTAGTCCTTCTGATTTGGCTTCTACATTCCACTCTCACTTCCATATTGCCTAATTGTTAGCACTTTAATTCTGATACTTAACCATAGTGAAATCATCTACATCTGTTCATTAGCTGATAGTAAAAGCTGAAATCCAATGCACAGCATTAATGTAACTGTGCCTTATACATTTTATTCCTAGAAGATACAGATTTCTCTAAAATCTTATCTTCTCCAAGGGTCCATTGTCAGAACTGCTGTGCTAATCATAGGGGAATGAATCCAGATCAGTATCAAGTAAAATTTGCTTTCCATTGCATAAAATTACACTACCACTGATCTAATTTTTGCTTGATTATGTGATTTCCATATATGTTTTGTTTTTTGGAGGTTCTGAATTTCTACCACCTTCTATGTTCAGTATCTCTTTTTAGTAGTAATAGTTAAGTTTTTTCCCTACAGAGACATCTTTCCTGAAACTTTTTCTTATTTCTTAAAATATATTTTTAAAATTGGTTGGACAAACACACATTTTACATTGTTGTATACCCTGAGGCTCTTCCACCACTTTGTCATCTGTGAACCATCATCTTAATCTCTTGTGACCATCCCTCCCTTGATTTTACCCCCCCCAACTTGCTCTAGGCTTCAGTTCTGCTGACAGCTACTTTTAAGTTTTACTTGACTTTTTGTTTTTTTGTTTCCCATAAATTCCACATATGGGTGAGATCATCCAGTGTGTTTCTCTTTTTCTTTCTGGTTTATTTCTGCTAGCATGATTCCTTCTAGGTCCATCCATGTTATAATAAATGCATCAGATTTGTCTTTTTTGATTGCTGAATAATATTCCATTGTAGAATATACCAAGCTTTCTGATTTGTTTGTCTGTTTTGGGGCATTTGGGTTGTTTCCATGTCCTGGCTTTTGTAAATAGTGCTGCAATAAACATCTGAGTACAGGTGTCCTTTGAATGAGTGTTATTGTATCCTTTAGGTAGATTCCCAGAAGTGGGATTGCTGGATCAAATGAAGTTCCATTTTTAGTAATTTGAGGGTCCGCCACACAACTTTCCATAATGGCTGAACAAGTTAACTTTTTAATCAGCGGTATGTAATTGTTCCTTTTTTTCCACATCCATGGCAGTACTTGTTGCCTGTTTTTCTGGATATGGGTCATTCTTAATGGTGTGAAACAGTATCTCATTGTGGTTTTGATTTGCATTTCCCTGATAAGTGATGTTGAGCATTTTTTCATATGCCTATTGACTGTTTGTATTTCCTCTAATAAACTCTTTTGCCCATTTTTAAAAACAGGACTTTTTACTTTGCTTTTAAGTTGTGTGAGTATTTGTGGACCTTTGAAATCAGTTGAAATCACTCAATTAAGTGAAGTGCAAAATTTTTTTTACATTCAGTTGGGTGTCTTTATTATCTCTTTTGCTATCCAGAAGCTTTTTAGCTTCATATAGTCCAAGCTGTTTATGTTTTCCTTCATTTTCTTTGCTTATATAGTTGTGTCCTGGAAGATGTTGCTGTGGTATAGGTCATGAAATGTTTTACCTATGCTTTCTTCTATATATTTATGGTTTCAGGTCTTATGTAAAAGTCTTTTATCCATTTTAGTTGGTTTATGTGTATGGTATGAAAAGTAGTCTAGATTCATTCTTTTGCATGTCCCTGCACCATTTATTGAAGAGATTGTCCTTGTTCCATTGTATGTTTTTGCCCATTTGTCATAGATTAGTTGATCATACATATAACCTTATTTCTAGAGTTTCAATTCTGTTGCCTTGGTTTGTGTGTCTGTTTTTATTCTAGTACCATGTTGTCTTGTGTGAAACTCTCTTTCAATGATGCATCCACTTGGTCATCATCTCCAGACATCTCTGCATTAGGTTACTGTGCTTATAGTCTCACAAATTTCTCTTCTAGTCATTCTACCTCATTCTTGCCACAAAAATAATGGTGATCCTTTTTGTCTATCTGAATAAGGAGTGCTGTATTTTGGTGTTTAGTAACAAACTAGATGCTTCAGTTCTTCCTAGCTGATTTTCTCTATTTCTCTGGATTAAAAAATTGCCCTTTTTTGGGTTAAAGGCAACTGCTAAGCTGCTTGATGCTCTGCAAATAATAATAAAGGAGTAGGGACACAGTGTCATATATATAGAATTCCAATTAATCACTCACTATTCACTTCTGCCTTGTATAATATTCCAGACCACAGTCTCCTTGTATTCCAGTGGGCAGAATGACTCCAACATCCTCTGCAGACTCCTTTCGATATATTCTAGATAATGGCTTTCATTTCTTCTTGTTTTTATATCTTTCAGAGGACTCTCAACTGCTGTTGACTCCTATTAGAAGTCTTGTTATGATTTTACTCCTCTTTGGTGATGTTTTATTTCCACCTTAGTGCTAAATAAGAGTGCTCAGGATTTCACTTTGAAAGAACTGATGGACCCAATAAGAATCCACATGGAGAGAATGTTCTGAGAAAAATTAAGTTAATAATGGTAATAAGAATATGATAAAGTTTACCTTGAACAAAGAAAGAATTAAGTGATATTAAATAATTTAGGACTTGTTGACTCAGGGTTGAACTTGTCTTGAAAATGACAAGGTTAGGCTGACAATGATGTGAAAAAACTAATTAAGAAACAGCTGAATTTTGTTATGAATATAGTTTAGTAGGCTAGGGTTAATTGTTTATCATAGTGCATAAAGCTTTCAAAAACTATATTCTGGGTAGATTTCTATAAAAATACATCTTTACCTTGACATTTCTGGTTTGAATTCAAACATTGTGCTTGAGAGTAATACAGCATAAGTAAGCACATAAAGTAGCTGAGAATTTAGCTGTTGTAAGTAATCACATATAATGTATAATGAGATAAGACAATACTGTGTAGTGGTTAAGATTTTTCTCTACCTCCTTTATTATAATTGTTACATTAAATCTAAAATCTGAAGTTTCATGAATAATATATGTAAACTCTGATAGTAATTTTTATTACAATGCTTCCTTATATTGATATAGTTTATTTCAAGCTTTTTAAAAACACTTTGATATACATGGATGGAACTAGAAGGAATCATGCTAGCAGAAAAAATCAGAGAAAAAGATAAATACCATTTTTATGTGGGATATAGGGAAAACAAACTAAAGGACAAGGAAAAGTTAACACTAACAAACTGACAATAGAACTAAAGCATACAGCAAGGGAGGAGGAGGGAGGGAAGGCAAAATCAGGGGAGGGATGAGCATAAAGGATCATGCTAATGTTTCATGGTTACATGATGGTGGCACAATCTCAGGGTAGACAATGATGTAAAAATAATCTGTAATAAAAGAACTAATAAAAAAGAAAAGAACCACTTAGAGATATATCAATGGTATGATGTTTACAATAATCTGTGAGAAAGTAGGATAGAAATTACTAATTTGGTGAGGGATTCAGGGGAAAGGGATTTATATGGTTTTACATGAAAGGTAAATTGTTATACAGAACAATATACTCACATAACTAGTATATTCTACTGTAGACATAACAGTACTGGAAATAAAATAATGACTAGAAGATTGTTTAATGATCACAAAAATAGAACAGAGAAAGGTGGATTAATTGAAAAAGTTTAATGGCATAAAGTTAACTCATCAGCCCAATCTATCATTTTTACAGAGATAATCTTAGTCAATGGAATCATAGTATTCAAAGCTTATTATATAAAACTCTTACCTTGTTAGAAATTATCAACTTCTGTGATTTTCTCTTTTCCCAGGGTTGACACAATCCCCTCCCCTTTGTTTAATTGAAAACACCTTTCTTTGTGTATACTATAACTCAATTTGTAGTCAAGGTTAGTAACGCTTTGCAGATTTGGATCCATTCTGATCCTTAAAATGACTGATAATTTGTCCATCATTGGTCCTGTTCTGGGATTTGAGAAAACATTGCTTTCTCGGGTGAATTTCTCTCTCCAATCTATGGTGTATGTGATGACTATTGAGATTATTATTCCCAGGGAGTAATTTTCTTTCCCATAATTTCATTAAACACTGTTACTGAGTAGAAAGTAGGTCTCTTAGTATCTGGATTACCACCATTTCTTTCACACCAAAATGAGACACTTTGGGCTATTGATTTTCTTAGTTAATTAATTGTGATATTTTAAAAAGGGTTGTAAAACATTCAGGGTTAACTGGTCACCCAAAGTGCTCTTCCAGAATCATTTTATTATCTAGTTTCTAACAAAAGAAGTATTAAGTGATACTGGATTGACTTAGAAATAGTGATAATAAACCCATGAATATAAAGAATTAGGTTTCCTACATAATAAAATATTTATGCAATACAGATCAAGGGATTTAGTTACGAAGGATCTAGGGGCTAGGGCATCCAAATACCTGAAGGGTCATTACAACAAGAAAGGAGTTACTGCAATTAGTTAAAGAGCGTTTTATTTCCAGCAAAAGTGATTTTATTACCCCTTCCATTAAAAAGTCACATTCAAATTGTAATAATGGTCATACAACAAAACTGAGAGATATGCTTGTATCTGCAAATCAGTGAAAAGTTGTGTATCAAAAAAAGAAAAGTTTCTGGTTGTGAAAGTGAATGAGTGTTAAAGAAAATGAAATTAGAAAGGACATAGGGAAAGAGAATAATGAAAACTGCACTTAAAAATAATATTTTTTTGGCATCAAAATTGCAACCATTATTCTAAATCAGTTCCCAGAAATGGGAAGTCCTGGTTCAACTAGTAACAACTAGAACAAAGCTACACAAAACTATGAAATTAGGAATGATTATACTTAAATATTCATGAACATATATTATCATGTAAATGTTTTAATTGCTAGATTCTATTGTCAATTTTTTTATCTTTTTCTCTGTTAGCATGCTATATGGGATACTAATTGTTTTTCTGTTTTTTTTCGATGCTATTGGCTTTCAACGAGAATTGTCTCACTTTATCCTCTTGCTGCTTCTTCATCATATATTCAAACTATAGTGATTATCTGAAAGAAGAAACAACTTTTCTTAGTTGCTTGCTTCATCCTTTCCCCCATATTACAAAAGTTTTCATTGTTACTTCCCCTCTGCCCCCAATATTTTGACCTCTCATGTCTCCCTTAGACCATGATTCACCTTATTCAGTAAGTACCACTTTCAATCACCCTGAGAAGGAGATTTTTGCAATTGAGAGTCATTACTGATAGTATATTGGCTATGGAGAACAAAACCCCCAGAACTGTGTGACTGATAGTAAGGTGTTCATGATGGATGGAGACAGAAAATTCAGGAGTTGTGCAATTGAGAAATTGTTCTCCAAGTTTCATGGGAATAGCTTTGATTTTGACATGATAAATCTTTACATTAAAATATTAATACAATGAGAACACTTCTGCCTTTTTAGACTTTTTTAGTACTTTTATATAGTACTTTTTCTCTGGGAAACTAAAGGTTTTCAGTTGGCTTCCTTCTGTGTTTCCATAATCTTTGAGTTTAATATGGAGATTAAAACTGAAAAATTGTGACTTGCTCAGGATTTTATTTTAACTTTAGAAAGTTAGTGAGCAAGCTAGGAGAGAACTGACAGTTGAACCTGAAATACAGTTCTTCATTATAATGCTTTAGAGATGAGAAGAGAATCTTAACTCTTTTCTGGTGTTATACTGGGAGTGCTATTTTGGGTTGGTTGGACTTTTCTTCAGGGAACCATTTGACTGAGGCATATGAAAAATTCCTGAGATGTTAAAAATTGCTAGATATATAAATACTTTATTCAGAAGAATGCTGGGTCAAATTTTATACTTTTAAGGGATAAATCTGACATTATGTTGTCTAGGATTTTTAGGCTAGAGTTGTATATTTAGCTTGAGACACAAGAATGAACAAAAGATTTTACAAAAAAGAATTAGCTTTTTAGAGCCACATTCATGTATGTCAAAATGGAAACTCTTGTTAGTTGTATGAACTTTTTTAATGTGTAGAGTACTTAAGTTTTATTTTTAAAAAGAGATTATAAATGATTATTTATCTTAGATTACATGTTAGCAAATGTTTTCTATAAACAGCCAGATACTAAGTAATCTAGACTTTGTGATCCATAGGCTGTATGTCTCAACTATTCAAATCTGTCTTAGCTTGTGGGTAGTACTCACAGCATATAGCCTATTTTTTATAGTTGGTCCACTTTGCCTAAGAAGAACTGAAAATCTAAAGATTTCCCAAAAGGTTTTTACCTGTTAGTTATTGAGAATCTTTTTTTTCAGACAAAATTTACTATTAGCGATAAAAATAAATAAAAAGACAAGTTAATTTTTGTGGTAAAAAGAGCTAATTTTTTAGAAATGGTAGTTTGCATTCTGCATTACATCTTCATGACTTAATTACTTCATATGTGGAAGTTTATGCTTTTTAACTCCTTTTACCCACTTTCTATCTCCTGCCTCTGTTAACTACCAGTCTAGTCTCTGTATGATTTTTATTTTAGATTCCATACACAAGTGTTATCATTGTCTATATTTTCTTGATCTGTTTGTGTGACTTGTTTTACCTAAACAAACTCAAGTCCATTCATATTGTTGTAAATGGCAGAATTCCCTTTTTATGACAGAATAATATTTCACTGTACAGATGCCCATATTCTGTATCCATTCATCTGTCAGTGTGCAATTAGTTGTTTACATGTCTTGGCTATTGTAGACGATGCAATGAACCTGAAGATATAGCTATCTTTTTGAGACAGTGATTTCAAGATTTTCACATATATATCTTGTGGTAGAAATGCTAAATTATATTGCTAAAGCACAAGTCTGGGATTCCAGCAACAACAGCACAGGGGTGATGCAATGACAAGAGGCATTTATTGCTAGCTCAAGCTAGGGTCCAGCACTGACCTGGGTCACAGATGCAGTGGTTACGTCAGGGTTATATCAGGACTCTGAGCCCCCGACGTGGTCTTATTTTATCCCATAGTGAGGGGCTTGGAGATATGAGTCCCATCTGGATTGCCTGGTGAGGGGCTTCCATATAAGGGGACATTGCTGATGTGTGTAGCTGACATGGCCCTTACTTATGTTCATATAAAGTTGGCTCACATCCCCCTTCCCAGATAGGTGCCTAACTTTTAACAAAATGGCTGCTTGATAGCCAAAAACCAAAATGGTTATCTGACATTTAACAATATGGTGATTATATTTTTAATTTCTTTCTTTAGTACATGTAAATTTATTAAGGGAAAGAGAAAAAGGAAAAGATGATTGCATAGGCATAGGCAGGCAGAAAGCTGCTGTTTGAAAGGGGCAAATTTAAGACATTACTACATAAATGTAAGTGGGCAGTCTTATAGGACAAGAGCTGCTATATTTTTAATTTTTTTGAGGAATATCCACCATGTTTTCCATTGTCACTGTACCAGTTTATGTCCCTAATAACAGCACAGAAATTTTGAAGCCAGAATAAGGTTTTTAGTGGCAAACTTAATGTAGCATATGTAGGCCTTGATTTATAATGATGTACCTCTGAAACATATAATATTCTAATGCAGTATTACTCAAGGAAAAGATTATATATAAGTAAAAGAATCTTCTGGTAGAGTTCTAGTTAGTGAAAGAGCACTATTTTGACTCTGATTTCAAGTAATATTAAGAGTTTTCCAGCAGAGTTCTGTAGGAAACACATTGTTATATGTTCCATTTAGTGATGAGGACTGTCCCTTCTAAGTGGTAGCTGCAAAAGTCAGGGCACTACAAGCTCCCTCCAGAGAACTCAGCAACCTGAGGTGGGGCAGAACGATAGAGCAATGATGCTACCCACTGTCCTCTCTTATGTCCGGAGAGGACTGTGGTTGGCTCCCAGACTTGTGTTAAATAGAATCTAACCTTCAGACTATGGTTTCTTAAGAGAGCCAAATTAGTCTCTCAGGGAAAAGATTAGGCATTTCAATGACTGACTCTGCTCTGAGTCCTGAGGGGGCAGCCATTTTGAGTTTACCTCAGTCTGTTAAGAATTATTGATATAATTTTGTGGATCTTATCTCTTGTTGGCTTTTAGAGCCTTGCTGGGGCTTTTATTTCAGGGGGAATTCTTAAAAATTAGGCACTAAACTGTCCCTTGGGGAAGCTAGAATTGAGTTCCATCTTTGTGCATTGTTGGGGTGATAGGGTTTATGGTGTGATGATTGTGTCTCAGCGTCTCTTGTTTCAGTTGGTTCTCCCTGTCCTTACCATGTGAAGTTATTGCTCATATGAAGTTATTGCTCATATAACCATATGAAGTTATTTCGTTCCTGGATTTTTTTCAGAGGAACTTATTCTGTATATAGTTGAAGGTTCAATGTGTCCATGTGAGGAGTAAATTCATGAGCATCCTGTGTCTCCTCGAGCTGGAATTCTGAAAGTAATTCATGAAACTTTTAAATTATTTGTAAAATAATAAGAATTGTGTATAAGGAGGCTTATTATGATGGGAGAGTTAGGTGGTATGGAATTTTTGTTTTATTATACTGTAAGGGAATAAATCTGAAGATGCTACATTTAAAAACAAACATGAAGACATTAATTCAAAAGGACACATGTACACGCATGTTCGTTGCAGCCCTGTTTACAGTTGCAAAGAATTGGAAACAAACCAAATGCCCCCAAACGGATGATTGGCTAAAAAAAATGTGGTACATATACACGATGGAATACTACGCATCCATCAAGGAGGACAAACACATGTCATTCGCAGCGACCTGGATG